>CABFWO010008800.1:0-15566 GCA_902155825.1 Timema genevievae | reverse complement strand
TATATATACTATAGCTACTATGGAGATTGGGGACTGTCCTTATGTGACATATTTGGAAAGGAAGATGAATGTTTGCGTTTCTTTGTCCTGTAAGGTTTTGTTTTATTGGAGTTATTATTGTGCCACTTCGCTTTGTTTATTTTTAAATGTTTCATCAAGTCCTCCTCCTTCATCTAACTTTTTTATATTCAAACTATGGGGCACTGCACCAATATTATGAAATTCTGTTAAATTTTTCGAAAGCTTCCTGTAAACAGCACCAACCAGTGATTTAGAACTGGACAAGACTTAATCAATACATTTTTCGACTTATGCAACGTTTGGTCCAACCTATGACGCAAAGCGGTGGAGATTCAAAGCTAACATCTCCCATCTATCGGCGCCTTGAAGCCATTTTCAAAACGTTTCAAATCAGTCTAATCTGCCAAATAGAAGGTTAAGTGATTTAAATTAGTATAATGTATATCTTAGTGGGAGGAATGTAAAAGAATAAGCAACAAACAGATAAAATCAAAGTACTAAAACAATACCTTAAAAATGAAGTAAATTTCGAATTTTCTTAAATTGTGTGGAACCCTTAAGGTTAAGAGAAAAATGACAAATAGGTTTTTTACTAACAAGAGCAACAAAAAATAAAGTTTAAGTCGAACCACTAGGTGTGGAGATGCAACCAATTTTAGGACATCAAAAAGCTTGGTGTCCACGTATTTCAATGGTTTCCTATTTGGAGAGGTCTCTTCTGACCTCATTTATTACCACAGAAAGTGGCGTATTCCAATTTAAAAGTGCAGATTTTTTTATATACCACACGTTCTAATCGAATGAACTACAATCTCACTAGTTGAAGGTTGAATTGGAGAAATGCTGATTTTGAAATGTTTTCATCGTACTAAGAAGTCATTTATTAAGCGCTGACGTGGCGATTAAAAGAATTAATGACGTGAAGCGCAACCAGACAAATAAATAAAGTGCGACATGCCATAAGCTAAACGCTGCTCAAACAAAACAAAAACTTTATAAAAATAGATTGTATATACTTGGGAATGAATTAAAGTGGCTTAGAACATACAAAATCAAAATAAATATATGATGTAATAACTGTTCCTAAAATCTTAATTTAGTTACTGTACTCTGGTGTACAATTACATGTCTCAAATTGTAGTAAATTCCTTGTTTGAATTGATCAATAACCATTCTGAGTATATATAATTGTATGTATATAATTATATATATCTACACGTTTCCGTTAGTTTTAATACTTAAAACATTTAAGTTAGACTTTCAAAGCGTGTGTTATAATCTAAGTATTTAAAACACATGGAATTTGGCTTTTTTTTTTTGTGTAAGAGTAGGACAATTTATATTTCACAACATACAGGTTTTAAAATTAAGTTAATTTTATCCCTACTAGTATCTAGACTGGAAAATACTTTTATATCTCTCCTTTTTCCTTTTCTCAATTCTAATTGTTATTTATTTTTATTCTCAATTGTATAATTTGCTCTATGCGAAGGATTTAAATGCTATTACTATACGTAGGTTTTTTTAAATGTACAGTACATCTTTCGATTTTCTCCAAAATAAATTATTTGGTTGTACAGTTTATTTATCTCAAAATATTTTTGTACTTATTATTAGGTCTTTCTACGACAGGTTTATTATAATACTAACCAGCCTAGCTAACCCCTCAATATTGATAAACGCGTGTAAGGTTGGGCTTTTTTGTTTAAAAAAATCCTTCTGTCAGTTATTACTTAAGAGTGAAGTAAAGGGAGGGGAACTGAATTCATTTTATTTTCATTAACTAGAAAAAGTCTAAAATCCGTCTGCGTTTGGTTCTTTTCCGTGTTCTGTAATCCAAGATCACAAAGTTTCAACTTTAAAGGTCATCTATGGGCTTCTGAACATTGTACAAAGACGCACACACATTATTAAATCATATATAGATGTATAATATTTATTAGGAAGCCTGCTCCCAGTTTTTTCACACAAAAATATAAATGAAAAGTGAAAAACTTAGTTTTTGTCTTGCAGTATGAAAAAATTAAACTATTATTTTTATTATTTTAAGAGGTTAAGTCTGTAGACAAATTTTTTCCTAAAATTTTGATTTTTCTAACTATTTAAATATAAACTTTGGTTAGGATGTAAAATTCTTAAACAACATAAAATAATTTTCTTAGACACATATTATGAAAGAAAAATGTAGCAAATAATTTATTGTCTTTCCCTTCTATTAGATTAAATACAACATTAATAAATATAGGCTTTGAACACTGCTTAAGGCTGGTTCAGTTTTGAATTAATTGTAAGCTGTCGATAAAAGTTATAGAAATAAAAAGCTACATCCTTGCACGAATTGTTTTGATCAAATTACAATTCGGAGAACTAAATAAAAACACTACCGTTGTTAATTTAGCATACGTCTTCATGTTTGCCACAGCATAAACGTATCATATCATTTTACAATTCCTTCAACAAGTTGGATATAAAAAAATCAGAATCTTCAACAAAGCACAGCTAAACATGAACTTCAACACGTTATTTCCGCATCAGTACTAGCCACGTGACCCAACCCTGCAGGTGACGTTGCGATCGATAGCTTGAGTTGAGTGATAACGTGGAGTTGTGTCGTCTTACGCCTGGAAGCTATGTAATATCTGTTTTCTCATTGTTCACCCTATGAAAGAAAATCACTTCCCAGTCGTGTGAATCCCCAACCTTTTCCCGGAGGGGTAAAACTAGGTCTTCACTCTGTCATCGTAACCCAGTAATTCTTCAGATATATTGATATAATTTTTTTTACATGAAATGAAAGGATACATTTTTCAATCTCGTTTTCTTCCTTCCTTTCCTTATAAACGACGTAAATTCCCACCCCTCCCTCCTTGAAAAACTAGCCCCAGGTTACAAATCGTGTGATCTTGTTCATATGTGGCACATCTTACTCGGCGTTTTCTGTAACTGCTATCATCTGTCTTCCCATTCAAACTACTTCCCAGGGAGTTTAAGGGGGAAAAAATGGTCAAAGTTGGAGAAGAAAAGTACTCTTTATATATATATATCTACGCTCACCTTAACTTTTCCGAGATGTCATTAGGCTTTCACAACCAATCATAATCCCACCATCACCTTAGTTTGTGACAGCATCAATCCTACGTTTTATTTCTGGAAAGCCTGGACTCTAGAAACCTCAGTTGAAAATGATGAATATTTATTTTAAAGCGACTATGATGTAATATAAAAACTAAGAAGGCCACGCCTATATTCAATGAGACTGAGAATATATTAACGTGGACATTTGAACCCTTCTGTGAGATAGGTTCCGTGTAGACCGAAGATAGAAGAGATCTAATATGTGGGAGCTTTATGCCTTTTAGATTTATATCTCTCCATTTGCGTAATGCTCAAAGGTAGACCGCTATTACATATACGGATGTGTGAATTATTTTAGGAGACAGTGCGAAGGATATTCAAAGTCAAGTGCATTTGATAATAAATGTAGAGTGTATAAAATATGTGATGAAAAAAGTCCAAAGTAATAAGCCTCGGGGATGAGGGGGAAAAAGTGTAAATTAGGACATCATTTTAGTTCTAGGAATGTTTTCTATCATGTTTTGTCCTTCCCCCTCCCAACCACAGCTCTTCTTTTTTGAATTGCGTTTTGCCACTGATCCGGTCTGTCCGCAAATGTACATGAATATAATATATATTATGAAGGTATCATTTTGAGGAAATATCGGGAAACACTTTAGTATAGTAAGACGCAGTGCTCGAATTGGGCCGGAACGCCATTTCGGTTGATAAGAAAGAATATCACGAGCGTTCCGGTTGATACAACAAAAGTTTAAAGCGTTCTGCCTGCACACTAGAAAGCTATTCATTCGTTCTTCCTGTCGTTTCCCAAAAGGATCTTTATTATAGTTTGAACGAACTTAGGTCATACTACATCTCTGTATAGTGTATTGGATTTTGAACGGACCTAGATTCTACTTACTACGTGTCTATATAGTGTATTGTATTTTGTTTTACACTGGGTTTTCCAAGAATTGGCTTCATGACAGAGACGACGATTCCTATAACAAGATAATGACTTCAACACAAATATTTTAAAGATATTAATCTGTCATCTCCCTTTTTGTAGCCTCTATTTTAGGGATTAATTTTTAGAAAGGGCATTTGCTGTTTCTATTCGCAGGTAGAAGATTTCTACTTTCAGTTCCACACAGTCTTTGATAGTGTAAATACCGTATCTTTTTGAAGTTTTGAGCTCTTTGCCTAGGTTTTATAAATATATTTTCTTCAAAATATGTATTGCATTGAATGAAATTAAAAATGACAAATGGTGTGCGTTTGTTGTTGGCTAAATCTTTAGAAATGCTAAGCGTATTTAATAAAAACTGAGCCTGATCATTGGCCGAATTTACATCCAAATTAAAGTCCCAATATAGACCTATGTGATGTCTGAAATATGCAAATACATACGAAATTCTACCACCCAGGTAATTACTGCCAATATTGTGTTTTTTTAAACACTGTCCTGATGTGTTCCGAAATAATACTTATTTATATTAAAATCTGCACGTAATAGAAAGGGCTTTACCACGACAGACTTAGTAAGCCGGTGGCCGAAACAAACCCACACTCGAGCTGTCACGTGGAGTAACAAGATTAGGAATGAAGTTAACCGGGAAAGAGTGGGGGTTCAGGGAGTACATGAGATGGTAGAGGAAGCAAGACTGAGATGGTATACTCATGTAATGAGGATGGAAAAAGAGAGGATTCTGAAGAAAATATGAAGATGAAGTATGTAGGGAAAAGATCATAAAGGAGACCAAGAAAGAGATGGGAGGAGTGGATAGTAGAAAGTGTGCAAGTGAGAGGAGAATAATGGAAGTGATCAAAGGAGGAATAAGGGTGGAAATATAGAGGAAGATGAAGGCATTTTACTAAAGTGACCTGGCCACATGCTAGAAAAAGTTGTTGTTGTTGATGATGATGATGATGATTATGATGATGATGATTATGATGATGATTAGAAAGGGCTTTACATTAAATAATATAATATCTGTTTTTTTCTGCCAATTTAATGAACTTTTTCGTTACAAAAAATTTTACATTGAAACAAAAATGTTCATACGGATTAAATAATAATAATAATAATAATAATAATAATATTAATAATAATAATAACTCTTAACATTCTCAATTTTTCAAATCAATGTAAAACAAAGAATGTTTCAAGTTTTCTGCTGCCATATTTTGCCTCTTTTGTAGCAACATTTTGTAGGATGAAATTCCTTTTTAACTTCAAAAGAAGTGATTGGGGAATGTCTTAGCATACATATTTCTCTAATTGTAATTCAATTAATTTCAGTATAATATTTCTCTCACAAATGATAGGTGTCCTTCACATGTTTCAAGTATCATATTTTCTACAAGTACGAAAGAGATGTGAAACAACAATGCCAACAACAATGTAATGTTTATATTTTAATGTCAACAAGATGTAATTATTAATTCTTATTCTAAACATAATTAATTTTAAATTTGATTATAAATTATTTAATTAATAATGGATAATATATAGTTTTAAACTAATGCCTACCTACATATTTAAATATAGGATATCGTTTTACTGTGGCAGTATATGTTTTGTTTCAATATAAATCAATATTAATTAATTGTAATCATCAATGAATTAGATTAGTATAGTAAACTGTGATATTCATTTTACTGAAATTCCTCTGGTACGACTTATATTGCAACTTATGGAAGTGTGTATAGACAATGCAATAGGTTCTACCATTGTAATAATTTCATGCTGTAAAATAGATTAAGGAATTATTGGTCGTTATTTGTTAACGTTTCAGTTGTTAAAATTTCCCAATTCGAGCACTGGTAGGACGTAATGTTTTTTCCTTCCCTTCTGAATTAATGGGCTATGATTTCCTTAAATATACTGGTACCCCTAGTTTGAATCCAGACTAAGACTTAAGTAGTTAAGTATTTCAGGTTAAACTAATTATAATACCCATATAATTCAATCACTGGAATTAAAGTTACGCATTGTTTGTCCTCGGTTGATGCACACTAGACTTCCTCAATAAAAAATATCATCTCTGTGATTTCCATTTTATTAATAACCTAATCTAAGGGGTAAGAATGAGGAGGGGAGTTTGTAAGAAGTGCACCCTCATCAAAATGGAGAGAGGAGGGTTTAAGCCATCGTGATAAATCACTTGTATAAAGTACCTCAAGTGCACCTGATTGAGATTCGATTCTGGATCTTTGCATCTCCACAATCCAGTCTATTGCGAGTACGATACTTTGAACCAGGTGTGCAAAGCTCGTTTGATCATAAGGGCCTTGTAAAACTAAAAATACTAAGGGGGACACACTTAAAAAAAACTGTATTCTCATTATATTAAGTAAAAATAATTCCAGCTTAAAATATTATTTAATTATTACCAAAAGAAAGAACTAGGACCACTATATAAAACCATAAGAATAATTTTACTACCAAAAATTTGAAACCTTTTATTTGCAAGAATGGTGGAAATGTTGGCTTTAAATGTTATGCCAAAATCATTTTGATTATTGTTGACGGATGTATGTCCGTAATCCGATATCGCGCTGGTGATTGGTTCTATTTCATGTTAGAAACAAAATGTCAACATAAGTATTCTCTGCCAAACATTGCACGTATTTGGTGCACAAATTCAACAGTTTTTAGGAATTGATTCATGTCGAAGAAAAATTACAGATTTGCTTCACCAACCCAACATTTCTAATTTGACTAAATTATGTTAAATCCCCAAATATGGCATTCAAAAATGTTGTATTAATTCGACGTTCATAAAAAGGAATTAAAGGGTCGCATTACATAATGGTTCAGTATAAGGTCCATGGACCATACAAAAACATGTATAGGGCAGTAAATTGGACATGCGTGTCTGAATGTTTTCAACTAGGATCATTATTAACGTTATTGATAAACATGGTGGTAGCCAATTACCATTTAAATCAAAAGCGTGGTAACTTCCAAATGTTGGCGAAGAGATGAAGCGATTAGCTAGTTACTCTCTACCAGACAATCGAGACTTATCCATCACATTCATGATGCATCAGGGCTGGTCTGAATAGCCCCTTTCCCTTTCAAAATACCTCCCTCCATGCATGATCGTTATAGGGATTTAGAATTAAATATTGGGAGCACAACTCCACAGGCCTCCTCTGAGCAGTCATAAAAATAGGCCTGCATTTTATTGTATAGTTAAACTAGACGCTTTTTGTGAACGATAGCAGATAGTCAATTTACATGTTTGGAGGCTTTTAGTCTAGAGCAGCGTTTTTAAAATTGTGTTCCACGGAGCCCTTGGGCTCCACCATAATCAGGCTCCGTGAGGCAATTTTATAGTATTATTTATTGGTTTTTCACTCTGTAAAATAGCATCTGTAATTAGAACTGCCCTTTTTTTCATATCTGAATAAAATACATTTGCCAAAGGCGTAGCCGAATTTGATATTTTCCGTTTTTTTCATAATTTAATGCTTGTAAAATTTAACTTTCTTTATTGAATATTTATAATATAAATTTAAATATTTTTATGAGAGCTACAGTATTTATTTTTTTCTAGTGCGAAGGTTCCTTGGAACTAAAATGTTTGGGAATCCCTGGTACACTGCAGTGTTTCCTAAACTTTCTACAGTCGCGTACTGCTTTCGTGGTTATGGCATATATTTAAATCGTACCCCTTACAGTTCTACATAAAAAAATTGATAAACAAATGCCTACTATCTTGTCATGCAAAAAAAGGTCGCTCCAAATGCTAATATAAATTTAGTGGTAAGCTAAATAAAGCCGCGATGGAGGAATAAAGTAAATGACATCACATTAAAATTATCGTTAATCTATATATATCAAATTTACTACTATCAAAGCATATTTAATGATAATTATATCTGAGTGGAGCTTCATGTACTCCCTAAAATCCTTCACCTACTCCTGGGAATATTAGATTAATCTCGGGGTCAATCAATTTCCGGTTTGTTGCTTTGGTCGAGTATTTTTCCCACCACGTCTTAGCACCCATTTCGGTCATACGCATACTTTAATTACGCCAATAAAGTAGGAATGAGAAAGATAGAAACAGAGAAAATGACCAGCATTTGCGTGGATGGAGAATGGGAGACCATTTAATTTAAAAAAAACATCAGTACACCCTACCGGAATTCAAACTCCGATCATCCCGTCAGTGACCCTTCAGTCCAACACAAGAATGACGCGTTATATCGGTGGTGATAAACCTGTGGGTCGCGACACATTGGTGTACTGCTACATAAAAATGGGGGGACTTAGCGAACTAATACGTAAAAAAAAAGTCACTTTACCTTTTACACGTCCTAATATTTGTAAAGTAGTAAGGTTTCACCTTAAAATTCTCATTAATTAATTAATAATTACATTTCGAACTATGTTTCTATAGTCTATTATTTTATTCATACTTAAATAATGCACAAAAACTCTATTATATTCAATTTTGAATATCGTGATTATATTTTATTAAAACAAACTTTTTTTCAAAATTTCTAAACTTACTTCTTTTTCCAATGGCTGCTCGCTCTTTAACCTCTTACAAGTGTGCCGCCAATAATGTTCTAAAGTGTGCCGCGAACACTGAAAGGTTGAGAAGCACTGCTTGGTCGAGTGTTTGACTGCAGAATATGGCTCAATACCTCCCTAAGCCACTTCTGAAAGAGTGAACTAATGTTTCAGATGATCGTGCGAGTGTACGGAGAGGCTGACGACGGCAGCGATGGCGCGGTGCTGCTCACGGATGTCCCCGTGACGCCGCACACCACGTGCCGTGACGTCATCGAGTGTTGCCGGGACCCAGGCGAGGATCCCTGCACCCTGGTGGAGACATGGGGAGGATGTGGTCAGTATTCGTGCACCATTCACTTGGATAAGTTTAAAGCTGGCTCTACACGACGCGTCAGTTGCCTTCCAATGCAGATGAGCAGCTTATGGACGTTTGCCAATTGTTCCTTCTGGACATTGCGCCAAAAGTTGCAAACAACGTGATATTATGTATCTCCCAGATGGTGGCCAAGTGGCCAAGTTACAATAAATCTATAAACGTGATTATTGTTTTCTTTTTTAGCTCGGATACAGGAAGATCGGTGTTAAGATCATATTAAAAGGCTAATCACACATCGTTCAACAGGTTACGATTCTTATGATCCGCATGCTTAGGATCCCACAATATGGAGTATTTCTCATATAAACTAACGAATTTAAGAAACTCCTCATTGTTCTATTCCATATTCAAACTCCACCACAAACACAAAGAACACTGCAAAGGCACAGGCACACAAAATACGTACAGCCTGCAGGGTTCACTGCTACATATTGGAGGGACACAAATTCGGCGCATCATTTAGAGGTGTCACCAATGTGGTGGGAGAAGCTTATAACGTTGGACCCTTCCTTTGACGTGGGTCAAAAATACCGGCAACATTCCAAACATCATCACATACCAACTTCGTTACTCGGCGCATGCGAACCGTCTTATACTTCACACGATGCGTTCAACCATCAAGCGCGCAGCATTGGAAGGCAATTGACGCATCGCCGGCTTGAGGTGTATTGGAGGCAAGCGAGAGTTAAGCCTAGTGTTTTTCCAGATTTGATAGCATTAATTATCCTTTATCTATGTATATATAATAGTGTTTGCCTGTGTGTGTTTGTTTGTGTGCGATGCTCAGCCAAATCTACGGCACGCATAGATCTGAAATTTTTAACATAGGTGGACAGAAGGGGGTCCGAATGCACCTCAAAGCTGGATTTTAAAATTTTTAATTAGGCTATTTTTAACAAATGTTTGAAGAAATATTTTTAATCTGGTTTAGAATTACGTTTCAGAGGTAACGTTTCAAAATGAAATCGGGCACCATGGGGGTAGGGGGTGGGGGCTTATATAATTCTTATACTACAGTGGGTCACGGGCAGCGCCGTGTGGGATTGCTAGTATGAAATAAATAAAACATTGCTTCAGTAGATGAGCTTAGTCTAATTTTCTACACATGTTGATCTCACCAGTTCTTGAATAGCCTATCTGTCATAAGAACTTTGGAAACTGATCATAGCTTTTTCTTCTGAATTAAAAAAAAGGTTTGTTCAAACTACATTATGCTAGTGACAAACATGATATAACTGCTGAGATACCTGTTTAATAAGTTGTATAGTGGCGCCTCACTCAGCTGAAGGCTGATTTTGTTTGTCAGTTGGCCTTACTGTGTACGCTACTTTTAGTGTTTTGTTCTAACATGGATTTATGTATAACCTTCATGTATAATTCATTCATTGCTTGTAATTTATGTAAATGAGACGTCTTGAAATTTCTGATTATGTCTGTAACCAATACCGTTTTATGAAAGTTAATTGGTATGTAATATAATAAAACATGGCGCAGTCGGTAGTGTGATTCAAATTTGTAAATACGACTATCTCGTCCTGTAAAGAAGCAGTTATTAAAATGGAGTTTAATAATATTAATAATATTATTAGTGTTGCTTTTTAGGTATTGATATTATATGACCTGGCGTATTAATATGTTAAAGTAGATTTAATCAATTAACCAGTTGACAGATACAGTTGTTCCTATGAAAATTGAAATTTCGCTTGGCACCTGTAATTTTATATAAACAATCATTCTACTTGGTGTTCAAAACGCTACAAACATCTAACAATTCTTATATTGGAATAAATTATTATCTATCAACCGTCTCTAAGGCAATTAACAATAGCTACGGTAATCTTTCTTGGAGACGAAAGTATTGTAGTTGGAACAAACAATGATTTCTAATGTAGCGAGTTGGAGAACTATCTTGGTATACTTCCCCATCATAAGCGAGATGGAATACAACTAAAAGATTCACGATCATATTGGGAATATAATAGTAATAATAATGGAAGGAGGAATCTTTTCTCCCTTCTTTTTTGGCCGTCACAGAAACCAATTCCATCTGTGTTTGTTCTTGTGTAGTGGAGGAGAAAAAGAGTGGGGGAATGGGGCCCATGGGGCTGTTTCATTGTTTGTTTTTACGAGCTTGCCCTGAACGGGTTCTTATTGCGAATTCCGAACATAGCCACATAATGTAAGCTACTTTCCTCCTACCCCCATTTTTTTTCTTTGTTTCACTTGGAGACGTTCGTTGTAAGTTATACAAAACACTGCTATTATATTCCCAAACCTTTTATAAGCTGAGAGCTTATTTATGTCTTTCATAATTCAGCAGGAATTATAGCGTACCTATCTTTGTGCCACATTTTTATTTTTCATCCTCCATTGTTTTATGCAGAGTTATTAAGACTTATTTAAATATTTATTCTTGTTAATTTATATTTTTTTCAGTTTTATACTTTTTTAAGGTGGTCGGCTGTAACCTTTTATATGATCGTAGCTATAGCCTTAATGGCTAAGATTAAAGTGCGCAGATTTTCTCATATCTCCAAGATGCCATTTATCACTACAATTTAGTTATTTAGATTATAATGAAGGTAGAGTAAAATAACTTGTTGAATTTTCCTCTTAGTACTAATGCACATAATAAAAAAATATAGCTAAAATGATGTTGAATAAAAGAGAAATACATACAATACAGAAATATTAATATCTGTTTATTTATTTGAGGTATTTAACGTGTACTTTCTAAACCGACTGATTATATCAGCAGACGAGAATGTCTATGAGGGAGAACAAAAGGTATTTTTACATACCTTCCATACCTTACTTTTACTTGCCGAAATCGACATGGGACCGACAGATTTACTTCCCCTCCGAAGGTAAAAGTACTACGGATCTTTATCCCTCAAGGAAAAAACCCGTTTACTCCTGCTGGGTTTAAATCCCTGAACATTGGGTCCTGAGGCGAGAACTTTACCCAATACCATCGAGGTCAACAGAAATATTAATAAATTAGACAAGTTTTATATGAATTATAATAAATTTGTTTCCAATAACATTAAATGTGGTAAAGGCTTAAAAAAAGTATTGAGCTTAATATTTACACAAAAATCACAAAATGTCTGAACAGTCTCTGGAATATATTACAAACCTTGCGAGATGGACTAGCGAGAAATTTTGTTAAGAAACTTTTCACTTGAGTACGATGACTAATATATTTATATAACCGGAGTCCCACATTATCACCTAGGTTGTAATCTAAGAGTAGGATATTTATATTTTCAAGCATATCAGAATAAAGCAACCCACTTCGGTTGCCGCATGGTATAAGGTGCTACTCTTGCCGAAGTGACGGCTAATGTATCTGTCTTGTCTTGACCACCGATAGAGGACAAATCGATGTACTTAATCAGTGCGATGATTTGAATCAGAGAAGATACGACTGAAATCGTATTGTTTTGTAAAGCGCTCTTGACCAATTAATCACAAACTTTCTGACATACCAATCTTAGTACTTTTAATCCATTCATAGAAGAGATTGAGATGTTCTTTTGAGGACGTGTAGGCGGTACCGGAATCACTGGCACATTCCCCTATACTACGCAAGGCTTTACGTGATCTCATTGAAGGACAACCAAGATCACCCAGCTCGGAAAGTAGTACTCGTCACCGTCATCGATGATACTTTGAGGCTTAATTACCGTCTTGGTTCCTTGTATTGTAAATGATGTCTCTCTCTTCAGATAAAGATTAATCTTCCAACCTAATTCGGAGTAGGGTCTATCCCCACTTTCCCAAGAGAGACCGTTATGGTAATTAGTTATCAATCTACATTTATATTAAGCCACGACGAAAGTAAACAATCTGTAAGGGAGTAAGGAACCTACATTTGGACACTTTAGTTAATTCGGAACGTTTTATAGACAGCTCCTTGATAAGGAAGATACCTTCGTCACTCAAGAACCCTAGCAAGTTGATCAGCATATTGTAAGTCATTCAGTCGTGCCTCATCCATTTATGATGCCATCTTGCTGACGTCACTGCTAGGGCTGTAGCGAAACACTCGATTGGTATTATTTAGCAGAAAGCTATATAGTTTGCGGGAATGTTGTTATCTGACTCGAACTTTATACGACATGTTATGATACTGTCCTTGAGATTATCTTCCTGTTGACTACTTCAAACACGACGGTGGAGCCCACCTATTTGAAATGTTATGGATCGAACATTGGTAGAGGTGCACTCGTTCCTTAGTACAAATGTGAAAATTGCCAAGGTATTCGTACAACTGAGAGAAGGATTCTTGGTTAGAGTCCAAGTTCATATCTTTGTAGGGGTACATGACTGAATTCACGTAGAGTTTAACCGAGCATGGATCACAATAATAAAACTTGGTTCTATCCGTAGCTGTCGTAAGGCTACATCCTGTTTGAAGAGCAAAAATAACGAAAAGTGTGTTTTCCAACATAGTCGATGTTTTCACTGTCCAGTCTTTTTGCGTGTAGGTCGGCACTTACAATTCCCACCTACGAAATGGGAGTTCGATAGATCACCTGCTCTTGATGGAGTTGAGCAGATTGAGTCGATTCAAATCGTACGTCTTGATGTAAGGGATTACCCATAAGATTTTACTTATTTCGATCTTGGAAGGCATCTCGGGGCTATCTCGTAGTCTAGAGCATTACTGTCAGTCGTCAATCGGACAAGTACTGACTCTGGTTTAGCATTGATCAGTTTGCAGGAATAGTCTTCCTTGAATCGTAGTATGAGACGTAAAGGGATGCACACGTTAAAGATACCCGCCACGGAATGTGCTTGTACTCCGTCGAGTTTCCAGCCCTCGTTTTCGAGGTACGCTTGCACAACTTTCCGAATCGAATTCATATCTCTCTATTGATCGAGATCTTTATTCCAGAGAAGAGATGAAGTATGCCATTATTTTACGACCATCAAAGTGCTTATGACTGAACCCGTATCTAGCAGCAATCTTCCTTTGATGTGCAGAAGTGAATGGTGTGGTAATGTGTACATTCTTTTCTGCTGGATTGATATCTTAAGCTCATACCCATTAGCTAACGTTCCGTAAAGAGATAATTACATTCATTCTTGATGTAGCACAGGTTAGAGGGGGAGGAGTCAGGCTAAATGTATACTTGGTGTCACATGGAGGAAGGAAGGTAATAAACGGTAAGTAAAAAGCATCACGTGGTTTATAGATTAGCCGAAAGGGCCTAGACCTTTCTAAATGCTTTATAATTCAGACCTAGTTCCACTAAGATACTTTCAATCGGAACAATTTGTTCACTAAATTAATCCTAAAATACTTTATATATATATATATATATATAAATATATAATGTAAATTAACAAAACCGTTAGAACCATTTTCAAAATGTTACACAATTTAAAAATTTATCAAAATATATTAATTTTTCCCCTCCAAAAAACCACTCTACAGCTACTATTTATAATTAAATAAGTTAATTTCCATATCTCCATTTTGAACAAATTCATTAGAGCCCTTTTCAAAATATTAATTCATACTAAAAACTATTAAACATCGTTAAACTAACTCAAAAAAGCAAGTATACAGTATTATGTATTATGTTAAACACTCCCCATACATTTGTTTTGTACAAAATTGTTAGAAACATTTTAGAAAAATGTTAAATTTTCAAAAATCAGCTATCGGTAAACTACTTTAATTTTAATGCTAAAATCATAATCACGATTTGTTCTTATGTATGACCATATTATAATATATAAATATAAAGTTTGAATAGAATTTATTAAATCGTTCGGGTTGTAACTATAGTTAGAGACAGACGGACAAAAATATACACACATATACATGGGAGTAGACATAAAGACCCTTCTTTTTGAGTTCCGAGGGACACAAAACATTAGTATTCATCATAAATGTCGAAAATCTTCTATATGAAGAAGTAAAATTTGCATGGGCCACGGAGGGCCCACGGACCCAGTTTTGCATGCCCCTCTCTAGACCACAAACTGTACCAAATTAAACGATTTGATTTGATTGTTTCTAAAGCAGGAACAGAATGGCTTGTTGGTCGAGAACTATTTACCACCCAGGCATCCTCCCCCACCCTCCCCCGTCCACTTGTCGATATGGTCGGATAACGTTGCTCTTCTACCGTTGGGAAACAATTATCTCGGTGAATATTAGATCTGAAATATGTCGGGCACAGAGGGCAGCCCTGTAGTCAAATAGCGGCCTTAAAGTTGACGCAAGCTACTCTTCAAATACGACGGGGAAATAACAGTTCACATTGGATACAATCAAAAACTTTATTTCAACCTTGGGAACGTTTAGTCACAATAATATTTCTAAAACCACAAAACCCCACTTCTTTAAATATTAGACAGACAATTGTGTTTAAAGGGAGATTAATAGTCAATTAAGAGGATCCAAGCTTATCCAACATGTTTTAGTTCATCACACTTCCATCCCGCATCAGTGGCTACAACCAACATAAATATCTCTTATGACCCGCCTCGGTGGCGTAGTTGGCTAACGCGCTAGTCGTGTTGAGCTCGACCGCCGAGGACGGGGAGATCGAGGTTCAAATC
>CABFWO010008799.1:0-14225 GCA_902155825.1 Timema genevievae | reverse complement strand
AACATGGGGTCCCTAGGCCCGCGACCAATCAACTCCCCCAGTAAAGGACTCACTCTGGACGAGGTTGGAGCGGATGTGGTAGACGGACACATCGTCGGTCTCTAGGCTCACGGAGAATATGCCGGGTCCGTTGAGTGGGAAGAAGGCTCCGGTCTGCTTGAGACCCTCCCATGGCAGACCAACCTCACCGCAGAAGGTGAGCCCGGTCAGGGGTGACAACTGGTCGAAACAACCCCTGTAGTCGTTCCTGGAACACCAACAAGGCGTGACCATCGTCAGGCCCTCTCATAGACTACATTCACTAGATGGTGGTAGCCGGGAATCGAACCACGGGAACTTTCAATCAGCTTCAAGTTATTTGGCCGGAAAATTAATTCCAGAGAAAGTCAATTTCCATAAGGTAATTATTAAGATCTAATATACCCCGGTTAATCGTGTATATAATATCCTGTTTAGTTGTGCATATAATATCACGGTTAATCGTGTACATAATATCCCTATTAGTTTTGCATATAATCTAATATTCCGGTTAATATTTCATTTAATTTCCCAGTTAATCTTGTATCTAATATTACGATTAATAATTCATTTAATTTCCCAGTTAATCGTGTATATAATATCCCGGTTAGTTGTGCATAAAATATCCCGGTTAATTGTGTAAAATACCCCGGTTAATCGTATATCTAGTATCACAGTTAATAGTGTATGGTAGTTCGTCCCCGAAGAGCTCTTCACCCACCTCTTGCTGTTGAATTTGAGCGGGGTGTCCACCCCGGGCTGTCCTTGCTCGCGGAGGGTCGAAAGCACCTGGGAGCTGACGGTGAGTATATCCTGCTCCTTGAGGGGCAGACCCAGCTTCACGTCCAGTCCCAGACCCTCGGAGGCCTTCACCGTGAGGTCTGCCCCAGTCGCCGTGTGCAGGTTTGCCGTCAGCTTAAGACCGCTCTCCACCGCATACGCGTCAACCAGGAACTCTCCGGTCACCTCCACCGCAGCGCTGCCAACACAACAACCACATCATCAGCATTTATACACTATAGCTCAGTGGCTCTTGATCTTTGAGCCATAGACTCAAGCTCTTTGTCACTAGGAACTGCCTCACAAAGTACGCCACTTTACCCAACCTTGCGCTAGTTCTATCCAGTCCACCTCATTACAACCTATCCCTATCTTGAGCTAGTTCTATCCAGACCACCTCATTACACCCTATCCCTATCTGGAGCTAGTTCTACCCAATCCACCTCATTACACACTATTTCTACCTTGAGCTAGTTCTACCCAGTCCACCTCATTACACCCTATCCATATCTTGAAATATTTCTACCCAGTCCACCTAATTACATGCTATCCCTATCTTGAGCTAGTTCTATCCAGTCCACCTCATTACACCCTATCCCTATCTTGAAATAGCTCTCTTCTGTCTACTTCAATTCGCGCTGCATGTACTGCCCACTGTAGCCTGTAATATTTGATTATCCTAGCAATATCCAGTGATTATTACAGGAATGTAACTTATGTAACCTCCTTGACTCTCAATGATCTTGATCTCTTATTTTAACTAAATTTAGCACCACGTCGTACCACCCGTTCGGGCTATACCCTTTGGTCTCTTATTGATCCATTATTAGACCAATTTTTTTTTCTTTAGTTCTTTGTTTTCTGGAACTTTCAATTTGATTTCGTCATGTAAGATAAGAGACCATGTTTCCCACTCGTAGAGAACAACTGGTAAAGTTATAGTTTTATATATTCTGAGCTTTGCATTCCTCGACAGCAGGCGAGATATTAACAACCTACTGACAGAATAATAGCATACATTTCTCGACTATATTATTTGCCTAATTTCTACTTTAATATCTTTATTACTAAATAGGATCGTTCCTAAATATTTGACACTCATTAAACCATTGATTCATTGACGACAAAAATTAAAGATTAGTACTCCTTTGTTCAATTAATAATAATATTAATCAAATGTTAGCTTGTGAATCTCTACTGCAAGTTAGCAATTCGTCCAAATGACGCCCTCTCCTTGAGTCCTTCGCGAAGGCCCCTAGATAAAACACTGACCTTGGCACCACTTTCACTTGGTAGTTAGCGTTCTTTGGGTCCCTGATGATGGCAGGCAGGTCAACGTTGCCCTTCAACTGCAAGTGCAGAGCTGCGCTTCCACTAGTCACGAGCTTCAGAGGAAAACCCAGAGACGTGGGGTAGGTCAGTTCAGTCTCAAGGAAAGTCACGTGGTTGCGGAGGTCCAGCTGATCACCCAGAAAAAAACACAAGCTATAGGGCCGTATTCAGCTTACTTATTAGGGACCAACTGTGCCTTTTGATTCAGTCATGAAGAATTCTTTTAGGAGGGTGCTGGTTTTGCTCTTTGAGCTGGCCATGAAGAGCTCGTTTAGGAGGGTGCTGGCTTGGCTCTTTGAGTTGGCCATGAAGAGCACTATTAGGAGGGTGCCAGCTTGGCTCTTTGAGTTGGCTATAAAGAGAACTATTAGGAGGATGCCAGCTTGGCTCTTTGAGTTGGCCATGAAGAGCTCTTTTAGGAGGGTGCTAGCTTGGCTCTTTGAGTTGGACATGAAGATCTCTATTGAGAGGGTACCAGCTTGGCTCTTTGAGTTGGTTATGAAGATCTCTTTTAGGAGGGTGCCAATTTGGCCCCCAAGGTCAGCCATTAAGAGCTCTGATGAAAGGTGTCACCAAACATCCTTGAGTATACGAGTATTATGTTATAAGTATTACCAAATTTGTATTTAACAAAAAAATCGTAAAAATTGTAAACTCAACTCGATAAGTAGGTGGCAATATACCAACATTATTCAATACACTCAATTAACTACAGTTAAATAAGACACATGGACATGGTAATCAAACGTGGAAGCTTAGTCTTACCTCAACAATAGTCTACGAGTGAGCTAACCAGGATTCGTCCCTGTTCTGAGCCACTCATCATTGATTGACTCTGAGCATGGGATAAACCATTAATAGTTCAGTGGTAGAGCATTTTCACTCCAAACCAAAGATCTGAGTTATTATTCCGTGTCAGGGTGTAATTATTCAATTATAGTTAAACGAGTGCCAAGGGAACGGTCTTAATCTGGATTAAATGTTGTTACTGCACAAGTCCACTCACGTCAACATCCTTTAACTTGCGGAGTCCACCGTCAACAGAATTGAAGAACTTGTCGATGAGAGCTTCAGGTGTGAATTCGTCGACGGTTCCCCCCAGATTCTTCCAGCCCACCTCCGAACCAAACAGTTTCACAGAAAGGTCAAGGTCGATGTGGTTGTCGACGTAGTCCGGGCCGAGTGATTGATGAGCCTGAGATGGGAAAGAGAAATGTTTGTCAGACGGAGGGAGGCAAATGTAGTCTTGTACATGAGTGTACACTTGATATAACACTAGGGGTTGGGCTTGTCTCCAACACGCGTAGATTCGGATCACCCGAAAAGTCTGTTCACGGTTGTTTTTTTATCTATTTTTTAGACTTAAAAAAACAGGAGTTAGCATGATATTTGTCCATGGCCACTGCCAAGTTATCTGAATTTCTATCTTTCAAGATTTGTCTCATAAGGATGGCCATGCTCCATTGACTAAAACTGTATTTGTAGCTCTATCCACGTGATTGCGATGAGCTAAATTGCCACTGGGGCCACCCCCTTCCCCTCCGCCTCCAAAAAGTCAGTTTTAAGAATTTTGTGGGTAACCACAGCACTGAGTAATCAGTGTGCAGAGTTTCAGCTTTAGTACCTTATCGGTAATTTTGAGAAAAACTTTAGACAGACCAACAGACCAACCTACACCACATGGAGGTTACCATATAGACCATCCAACCACCCGTTCTTCGCACCTCATTTGTTTTACTGTACGATCCATGCTTTCTTCCCCTGATTATCTTCAGCTAATCGATTTATAACAATATTATTATTATTGGCTTCCCAATATCAAGCTTCCCATATATTAGGAGCAAGAGCTCTAGAGGGGCTTAAAAGTTTTATTTTATATCCGCAATTTTTTCTAAAGATGGCCGTCAAGTTTAATCTATACCTAAGAACTTTTCAAAGTTGGTTCAGTGAAAATACGATAAAAAAAGCCTAGAAAAAAGGCAAAAAAAAAAGTAGTGTTTTGTAGCCGCCATCTTGAAACAAAATGTCGGACGTCCAATTTAACTATAATTGAAATGTTTCGAATCCAAATCGAATATTTTATGATGAAATGTTATCAAACCCAAATATAATATGGGATTACATTTTTTATTTTAATTGAGTACACTTTATAAAATAAGGTAAATAGACCGTGTCCAAATAATGACTAGATTTTAAACATTATGAGATTCGCAAGTTTAATGGTCTAGTCAAATCTTTATTAACTTTGTTGTAAAATTAAATTAATTTTTCAAACGAACCTCGATGGCCAAATTGTCTAATTCTAAGGCGTCACTTTCGTTATAGACTTGACTGCCAATGATGGGTAGATCAGTGTTCGAATCCCGGTCGGGTGCATTGAGGATATCTTCACCTAATTGTTTTCCACATTACCTACATTCAAATGCGGGTACACTTACTATAAATATAGCCTTCCTAATCTCTAAAACCATTAGCTTAACTAATACATATGCGTATAACCCGAACGGGTAGTAAGATGCTGCGCTAAAAAAAATCAATTAAATTATTTTTTTCAAAGTGTTGGCTGCTAATCAGTTATGACGCCCGTGGGTGTTTAAAACTCACCTTGTCAGCGAGCAGTTCGATGTCGCTCCTCTTGGCGGAGCGCTTGCTCCTGGTGCTTTGTTGGAACCTCTCCTTCACCTTATCCGTCAGACTCAGTAGTTTCCCTCGGGCGGTCTCATACACCTCTTTCGGTTCGTGGACGTTGAAGTAACCTCGCGGGCCGAAGTACTTCTCAAGAGCTCGTTCCAAGTTCTCGGTACGGACACCCAACTGAAAATGTGCAATGTAATAAGTATACAAAAAAAAACTGACAGAGTTTTTTTATTTCTTTGTTTATAATTGTTTTAAGTTACTTAACACAGCCAAGATACTAGGGCAGTAATGTGGATTCACACGTTCACCGCAAAACTAGCGCAGAACAAAAACAAGGTCAAGTGACGAGCTCTAAGCCAATCACAAGATTTCCGCCTCATCGGTGCGAGCTGTTTCGCTCAAGTTCAACTTATCTCTACTTTGTCCGTTCTGCCTGAGATGTTCGGCACTGGAGAACCAATCAAATCTCAGAATCAACCATCTCAAATCAGTGCGCATGCGCATTTGACAACGCATGCGCTCTACAGCCAGAAGAAAGCAGTCAGCTTCGTTGGCCGTTGTGAGGAGATTTGAAATAACCCGTTAATGTAAAACGTGTGTATCGATGTATTGGATAGTCGTAAGACCCTGCGTTATAATTTTAAAACTTCCATGTGGAGAACGATCTAAAATATATGGTTATCCACTAGAAAATAAAATATGTTGATAATCAGCTGTTTTAAGCTAGCGTTGCAAAGCATCATGGGTAAACATACAGCGTGTGAGTTGCTGCACCACTCGAGCAGATTCTGCTTTCTACTTTCGATGAATGTATGAATCAAGCATTAGACTTCCTGATTGTAGTATACTATGCTACAGCCCATTTGTGTCCCGCCTGGTTTTACTTTATGCCAAGGCCTCTGTTGGTATTCAGTTCTTCAAACTCGTGCCATGGCAGACATCTGATACTTTTTGTCACTCACTGAGCTAAGAGATAACGTGATGTATGTCACTAGATGGAGTGCCAAGACTCCCCATTTGTCAACGAGCTGAGAGGCACTATAGATATCACTAAGCAATAGGCTGAGGATCTAGAGTTAACGTATCACTATACAGTAAACTGAGGCTCTATATGTATCATTATCAAATGATCTGAGGATATAAATGTATCACTATCCAATACACTGAGGCTCTAAATTATCACTATTCAATTATATGAGGCTCTATAATTATCATTATTCAATAAACTAAGGTTCTAAAGGTATCATTAGCGAATAAACCAAGTGTAAAGGGATGTACATCACTATATAATGAGCTGTAGCTTCACTAGTTAATTAGCTAATAAAGATAGCACTAGACAGAGAGGTAAGCAGACAAATCATGCATCACCATTAGCAGTCCCAGACCTCACCTCCATGAGAGAGGCGGACCTCGGCAGGAAAGATTTCTGGGAAAAGATCACGTTGGATTCGGTGCTGGTCCCGACGTTGAGTCCGTCGAGGAGGTAGGAGAACTCGATGTTGTGAGAGAACTTGCGGAAATCTTCGGGGAACCTCTTGGTCGTCCTCACTTCTTTCAGTTGCTCCTTGGCCTGCTGCTTCTCTGGGTTCGAGGTGGCGCGCAGGTTACGGAGGTGAGAAACGATGAAGGATCCCACTGCGGACATGAGAACTTTCCTACACTACAGTGCTCCTCGGTCATAGTTTTATCCGCACCATCGGGAGAATCGACTAAACCTCAAGATGTTCTAGTCTGGTTTGACCATGATGGTAGGATTTTGGGTTTATAATCCCTGGCTGGGTGTATTGAAACTGTCTTATCCTAGATAGTTTCTTACTCTTCCTCCACGTGAATACGGGTAAATGTCCCTCTAAATTCTATTTTCTTCAAACTGACGTGCACTAATGGAAGGAAGGGACAACTCCTCCCGCAGATGGGAGGTAGCCAAGGTGATTGGGTTTCCTAGTTGTCCGGTGATGACGAGTTTTGTTGGCAGGCACGGGGGTTATCGGTCCCTGAATTGCCCGCTGCGCGCATTTCCGTGCGTGGCTACGCTCAGTTTCAGCTTTAGATTATTTTAGTCAAAGTCTAAGTCGTTTATAAGAGATTCAAACTATCCTCTCTAAGGTACTGACCTTGGTTGACCTGTTCGGCTTCGAGCAACTCTTTCAGAGCATTGGCGAGAGATCCACATGGGCACTGTACGGCCGCGAGGTACGCCTTGATCCTCAGCTCAGAATCTTCGTGGACGTTCTTCAGCACGGTCAGCGCGGATTTCTTTGTCTGCAACAACACGACATCAATCAATGAGATACTTTGTGATGTTAGAATAGTATATTATACTAATATTTCTATGAAAATCAAACCTCGCTGACCTCCATGTTCTTATCGTTACTATGCGAATGCTGGCTCATCAGAATTGATTAAACTCGTCTCGCTCACACTTAAATTAAGTCGATACTACCCTGTACTAAATATGCACACTTCAAACTTTTCAATAGAATTAGATTATCAACCCATTCGATAGTTTATAGATTCTTCGAATGAAAAGTATTAAAACGCATTCACGTTGATGCTGATCGATAGTCGTCCTTACTGATTCGAATGTTCTCTTTGATATTATTAAGACAATTATTCATTGCTTTTAAGGCAAAAAAATAAAGATTAAGTCTTAAATATCATGTTATTTTCATTTTATATTAAGTTTAATGTGCTATGTATATTTTCACCAAACTGAAATATGAGATCACTTTAACGTCTAAAAACTGTGGTTCTAAAACTTGTAATCCTTAGCAGCATCACAGAAATTCCTGTGTGATGAGGAGATGTCTTTATTATTGTACAATGAATATTTTATAATATTTCCTCCTTAGAGCAGTAACTTAGCTCGTTTTATATCTGAGCTATGTTTGTATTGCACGCAGAAGCAATAGAAAAATAAATTGATATTAGGACTTATTTTATTTGAATAGTTAAATAAGGGATTAGGATAGTGGCTAATGTACCATGTACTCATCACCAGACAGTGTTAGGATAACCAAATTTGGCAGGTTACGGTGGGCACGACATGCAGCGAGAATGGAAATATCTAGAACCGCTTTCGTGCAATTGATTGGTAAACCCAATGGGAGGATAGCATTATAATGAACCTGAAAGAGGTGGGGTATAGTTAGGTGGACTGAATAGAACTAGCTCAAAATAGAGATAAGGTGTAATGAGGTAGACTGGATAAAACTAGCTCAAGATAGGGATAGGATGCAATGAGGTGGGCTGGATAGAACTAGCTCAAGGTAGGGATAGGGTGTAATGAGGTGGGCTGGATAGAACTAGCTCAAGATAGAGATTTGGTGTAATGAGATGGGCTGGATATAACTAGCTCAAAGTAGGTATAGGGCGCAATGAGGTAGGCTGGATAGAACTAGCTCAAGGTAGGGATAGGGTGTAAAGAGGTGGGCTGGATAGAACTAGCTCAAGATAGAGATTTGGTGTAATGAGATGGGCTGGATATAACTAGCTCAAAGTAGGGATAGGGCGCAATGAGGTAGGCTGGATAGAACCCGTGCAAGATAGGGATAGGGTGCAATGAGGTGGGCTGGATAGAACTAGCGCAAGATAGAGATAGGGTGTAGTGAGGTGGGCTGGATAGAACTAGCGCAAGATGTAAGTGCAGCCATAAGTTTTCCAGTTCCTAAATACATAGAATAAGTAAGTGAGCTTTGTTAAATCTTGAGGTTATGGATCACCTAATATTGATTATCTATCCATTCGAAAGTTTATTTTAAATCATCCACTAGTGTCCTTACTACCCGGCCTCACTTAGACAAAAGAAGGCCAGCCCAAGGGACGCTCTTACCCTGCAAGCGTCGGTGCGCGCCGTCTCCAAAGCTGCCACCCTAATTCTGCTAGGGACAGAAGGGTCAGAGAAGCACTGGCGGAGTTTGTCGGCGATAGGGTCGTTCAACTGTTGGACGTTGGCCAGGGCTTTCAAAGCAATGAGCACCTGGATCAAAATGATACACAGTTCAGTTTCAAACAAGAGCTCGAATAATACACACTATATGTCTTGATAGTTGAGATGTCACTGTAATCAATGTGTTGCTAAGAACAAGGTGTCACTATAACCACTGTGTAACTATAAACCAAGGTGCCACTATAACCAATATGTCACTATAACCACGGTGTCACTATAACCAATATGTCACTATAGCAAAGGTGTCACTATAACCAAATTGTAACTATAACCATGGTGTCACTATAACCAAGGTGTAACTATAACCATGGTGTCACTATAACCATGGCTTCACTATACCAATATGTCACTATAACCAAGATATCACTATAACCCAGGTGTCATTATAGCAATGGTGTCACTATAATCAAGCTGTTACTTTAACCAATGTGTACTATAACCGAGCTGTCACTATAACCAAGGTGTCACTATAATCAATTTGTCGCTATATACAAGGTGTCACTATAATCAATGTATTGTTATAACAATGTCACTATAACCAAGGTGTACTATAACCAAGGTGTACTATAACCAAGGTCTCATTATAGCCACGGTTTCACTATAGCCGAGCTGTCACTATAACCAAGGTGCACTAAAACCAAGGTGTACTATAACCAAGCTGTCATTATAACCAAGGTTTAATTATAGCCAAGTTCTCACTATAGCCAAGGTGTACTATAACCGAGCTATTACTATAACCAAGGTGTCACTATAATCAATCTGTCGCTATATACAAAGTGTCAATATAATCAATGTATCGTTATAACCATATTGTCAATATAACCGAGCTGTCACTAAAACCAAGGTGCACTACAACCGAGTTTGGTTGTAGCTCTAGTTCCTGTTCTCTACGATCCTCACCTCATTCTCCTGATCACGGGAAGAAACTTTGCAGCCGCTGGAAAGTTTCCTGGACAGTTTGTTGATCAGCTCGTTGAACACGGCGTTGTTCTCGCAAGAGTGACTGCGGCAGTATCTGCCGGCCAGCGCTCCGACCCCCAGGTAGGCGTGGTACACGATATCCGGTTGGTCCAACAAAGACTGAGCAGAAGAGGTTCATTAGTGTCCTACTTGTTTAGTGTTTAGCTAGAGATTTAAAGTCTAACATGGATCTTTCACGTCTGGGCTACTGACATATAAATATAGTATACCATAAACTACTAGTTTCATTTTTTAGTCAGTCAGGATTCAGTGAAACGCTGGATAGTAGACTAGCACCTGGGACCTCCTGACTCTAGTGTAGTGTGGACCTTGTCTAGCACCTGGGACCTCCTGATTCTAGTGTAGTGTGGGCCTTGTCTAGCACCTGGAACTTCCTGATTATAGCGTAGTGTAGACCTTGTCTAGCACCTGGAACTTCCTGATTCTAGTGTAGTGTAGACCTTGTCTAGCACCTGGGACCTCCTGGATCTAGTGTAGTGTGTACCTTGTCTAGCACCTGGGACCTCCTGATTCTAGTGTAGTGTGGGCCTTGTCTAGCACCTGGGACCTCCTGACTCTATGTGTAGTGTGGGCCTTGTCTAGCACCTGGGACCTCCTGACTCTAGTGTAGTGTGGACCTTGTCTAGCACCTGGGACCTCCTGACTCCAGTGTAGTGTGGGCCTTGTCTAGCACCTAGGACCTCCTGATTCTAGTGTAGTGTGGGCCTTGTCTAGCACCTGGGACCTCCTGACTCTAGTGTAGTGTGGACCTTGTCTAGCACCTGGGACTTCCTGGTTCTAGTGTATTGTGGATCTTGTCTCCACTTGTAGTCCCGTGGAGACCCTCAGTCAGCCAGTATTACAACAGTAAACCCATGGAGACCCTCAGTCAGCCAGTATTATAACAGTAATCCCCTAGAGACCCTCAGTCAGCCAGTATTACAACAGTAATCCCTTGGAGACCCTCAGTTAGCCAGTATTACAACAGTAATCTCCTGGAGACCCTCAGTAAGCCAGTATTACAACATAAATCCCCTGTAGACCCTCATTCAGCCACTATTACAACAGTAATCCTCTGGAGACCTTCTATCAGCCAGTTTAGCAACAGTAATCTCCTGGAAACCCTCAGTCAGCCAATATTACAACAGTAATCCCCTGGAGACCCTCAGTCAGCCAGTATTACAACATAAATCCCCTGTAGACCCTCATTCAGCCACTATTACAACAGTAATCCCCTGTAGACCCTCAGTCAGCCACTATTACAACAGTAATCCCCTGTGAGACCCTCTGTCAGCCACTATTACAACATTAATCCCCTGTAGACCCTCAGTCAGCCACTATTACAACAGTAATCCCCTGGAGACCCTCATTCAGCTACTATTACAACAGTAATCCCATGGAGACCCTCTGTCAGCCAGTTTAGCAACAGTAATCTTCTGGAAACCCTCAGTCAGCCAGTATTACAAAATAAATCCCCTGTAGACCCTCATTCAGCCACTATTACAACAGTAATCCCCTGGAGACCCTCTGTCAGCCACTATTACAACAGTAATCCCCTGTAGACCCTCAGTCAGCCACTATTACAACAGTAATCCCCTGGAGACCCTCAGTCAGCCACTATTACAACAGTAATCCCCTGTAGACCCTCATTCAGCCACTATTACAACAGTAATCCCCTGGAGACTGCTGTAAGATCCCGGACAACCATTGAGATTATAAATCTCAGCCCTCGGACTCACCGTGACGGCGGAGAGGGAGGCGAGGGTCGGTTGTCTCACGAAGGAAAGACTGATGAACCAGAGCTTGTCATAGTCGGCCTTGATCTCCCCGCTCTTGATGAGTTCCACACCGACCTCGACAGAGTCGCCCGTCCCAGCCTTCAGCAAAGCGTCTTGGAAAACTTTCCTGAAACATAAACAAATTGGTTTAGAGTTTAAATTATAGTAAATATTTACTTACTTTATAGAATTCAATATAAAATATTTGGTGTTGATAAAATATATGAGAAAGACTTAAGTGAAATTATAGAATTTGTACTATATTAAGTTTATATAAATTAATAAGGATGGTTAATTTTATCAATACATATATGATATTTGATATCATAACATAATTATAAATTACAATTTAATTCATTTACACACATATGATTAAAAAGATATTTGACATAAGAAATATAACACATTAAAATGTGAGTTCAAGGTTACAACATGTTAAAAGTAAAATTATAACAAAAATATAAACAATTTAACATAATTAAACTCTAAGATAATTGTTTTTGAATGACTAGAGTATAATGTTTGAATTTGATATAATTTATGTGAATTATATAGAAAATTAAAAATTTTTGGAGAAAGGTGAAATGTTGAATATATAACAGTTTATTGAATTCTATTATCCTATCTGAAATTCCCATGCTCCTTTTACCCGGACAGAGATTTGAGCTCTGGTCACCTGGCTTTACGCGCCGACCACTCTCACGTTTACTTTCTCCGATGTATCAAACTTGCTGACTCTCATTGGTATATCAAACTGGGTGACCTGGCGGTCTAAGGGTAAGGTGTCAGACTTCTGTGCTGGCGGTCCGAGGCTCAATCCTCGGTCCCAGCACAGATTTATCTGATTGCCAAACCCTTCTTTCACCTCTGACAAGACGTGTATTAATCACAACTTGTGAATGTGTGGAATGCCAGGCCTCTACCGTGGTTCGGATTCCACGTTAAACTGTAGGTCCTCCATTTTATCTCACAATCACCCTACCATTACACATTAGCGTAAGTGCGTATAACCCGAACGGGTAGTAAGACGCGGCGCTAATAATAATAATAATAAAATATCAAACTTTTTGACTTTTCCCTGAAATAACAAGCTGGCTGACTTTTAAATATTTAATAGACTTGTAGAACTTACCTTATATATCAAACTTGATTACTTTTTCTGACATATTATAAACTTGCTAATTTTCCCTAATTTAGCAAATTCGTTGACTTTCCCTTATTTCTCAGACTTTTGAATTTTCTCGGCCTATAAATAAAACTACTAGGTACCGTATTTGAGTTAGAAGAATCCCTGACCTTTCTGTAAGCTATTAAGCTCTGACATACGACATATACTAACATTATCCGACTTCCATGACAAACTTACCATGATTTTATACAACTACTAGCGGACCCGACAGACGTTGCCCTGCCCGAACGTTGGCTTTTCATTTGGGTGGCATAATTGATTTCGATAATAAAACAAATACTATGTGATCATCACAATTAAAGATTCACAATGAACTCCAATTAGTGAGTAACACAAATATTACAAATTCATTGTTTGTCAAGACAACATACAAAATAAAACATCTTTTCATTTTTGGCATTTCGCCCACAACTCCACAAATATCAGCTGTATCGAAAAACAAACATAGCTATGAATTATTCTCAAAAGTTCAATTATTCATGAACTTTTCAGAAGGTTTTAACGGTCAATTATTGATGAGCTTATGATTTTTTAACGGTCAATTATTAATATTATATTCATTATTATAAATATTGGGTGGTGGTGGTTGGGGGGGGTGAAATTTTGAGGTTACATGTTCTGATATGCAAAAAATCTTTAAAAAAATCACCCCTCCAAATAAATTTCCCAAAAAAATAAAAAATAAATTCCTAGAACCCGATTGCAGCGCCACCAACCGGGTCCAATTGTGAATCCAAACCATCCACGGACCCACTCAAACACACGCAAAAAATTTCATAAAAATCGGTCCAGCCGTTTAGGAGGAGTTCAGTGACATACACACGTACAGAAGAATTATATATATTAAGATTATTAATGTAGATTCACACGCCCATCGAAAAACAAGAGTAGAGTAGAAACGTAAACACGTGAAGAGCTCCAAGCCAATCACAAGATTTCAGCCTCAGCGGCGTTGTCAGACCGGCGCCCCCCCTGTTATTCCCTTGCCTTTTAGCGCTTCCCTAGATAGTATCACTACCCCTCAGGGGGCGATACATCCACTTTGGGAACACCTGTTCTAAAATATATGTTTATCCAGTAAAACATTATATATATAGCTAACCAGATGTTTCTATTTTGTGTTGCCAAATATTAGGGGTCATCATACATTTTCGGCAACGTGTGGATCAAGTTTAAGAGAGGAGTATGGGGAACGTTAGTTAATGAGAGTAGTGACAACTTTTTATCTTCATTTAAAAAGTTCAACAATTGTTGATATCAACATGTGAAGGAAATTAAACTTTAGGTTTCTATTGGAGAATTGACTTGTTTTGGTCAAAAAAATGTTTTGATATAAAAACTGCAAAAACACTGGCCTTTTATTGCGTCCTCTACCCCTTTTTTTTTTCCTCTTTCAGCACCGCGTCTTAACACCCTTTAGGGTTGTACGCGGTTGTACTAATTACGCTAATGGTTTTAGGGACGAGGAAGGTTATATTCACAGTAAGTGTACCAGCATTTACGTGGTGGGAGAGTGTAAAACTATTTTGGAATAACCACCCTCAGTAACTATATCTAGTTATGAAACTCAATCTCTCCGTCT
>CABFWO010008798.1:2860-15571 GCA_902155825.1 Timema genevievae | reverse complement strand
TAGATATTTAGTGACCAAGGCAACATAACCTCAACAAGTGGGGAGATAGATATTTAGTGAACAAGGCAACATAACCTCAACAAGTGTGAAGATGGATGTTTAGTGAACAAGGCAACATAACCTCAACAAGTGTGAAGATGGATGTTTAGTAAACAAGGCAACATAACCTCAACAAGTGGTGGGATGGATGTTTAGTGACCAAGGCAACATAACCTCAACAAGTGGGGAGATGGATATTTAGTGAACAAGGCAACATATCCTCAACAAGTGGGGAGATGGATGTTTAGTGACCAAGGCAACATAACCTCAACAAGTGGGGAGATGGATATTTAGTGAACAAGGCAACATAACCTCAACAAGTGGGGAGATAGATATTTAGTGAACAAGGCAACATATCCTCAACAAGTGGGGAGATGGATGTTTAGTGACCAAGGCAACATAACCTCAATAACTCAATAAGGTGGAGCCATGAAGAGATGGAGTGTCTGCCTCTAGGTCTGTTGCTCTATTAGCTAGAGATAGTTAATAGGTAGTGTTCTGGAACAAACCTGTGTTTATGAAGACACGGCTGGGAGTTAATAGTAGCCATTATGCTCATTGCGTCCTAACCCTGCCCTCTCCCCCATTTCTATAGAGCACAACCAGGCCTGCCTAGGATTGGTAGATTGGTCGGACCTATATAAACAGTCTACAATAGTAGGACCCAAGCTCCAGAAAGCTGCCACCGTTCGGCTCCTGAATATAATACCTACACGTCAGTACTGTCGAGATATTTCAACATGGCTACATTCACTGTGAGTAGACTGTCACCTACACATGCTCCGTCTCTCCCACACATGCTCTAAGTGCTGGTATGTTCCCCAGTCCAGGACAGCCACACATCTCTACAGTTCAACAAGGGATGGAATCTCATTAACTGGCTCTTTGAGGTGGGAAAAAAGAACGTCCATTACCTTTTAATGTCTGCCGGACCCGTTCCAGGTTTACGGTTTTCATGTAAATAAAGTGAGACTCAACATGTGTGTAATCCTGTACTGAGTCATACTGTCGTGGCACCGATATGGCACGGAGCTTGCACCTAGTTGGCACGCAGCTTGCACCGGGATTGAATGGAGCTTACACCAAGATGGCACAGTGATTTTACAGAGATGGTACGGAGCTTACACTGAGATGGCACGGAGCTTACATCAAGATGGCACGAGAATTCCCCAAGATGGCACGCATCTTGAACAGAGATGGCACGAAGATTACACCGAGATAGCAATTAACTTACAATGAGCTTGCGCCGAGCTGGAGAATTTTAAATTAGTTGATGTGCATTCATTCGCTTTAAGTAATTACGAAAATTAAATCACCTTTAATGTCCCTCCCTCAATGAACCTTTTTATGCTTTACCTAATAACTGATAGTTAATTGTTTCATTCTGTAATGAACAGTTACAATTTTAAAAGGAAAAGAAAGACTCGACAAAAATTTGCAATACAAATAAAAAGAATCACAACTCTATTTTTTTCTATAAAGAATTACTTGAGTGTGCTTTCTACCACTCATCTAAATGTAACACACACAAAAATCATGAGAAACTTTCTTTAATCACTTCAACACTTCGTTATAAACAATTGCTATTCAAACAACTCAGAACGGATTGAAATATCTCCATCACACGCTAAAGGGTCCAATCTATTAATACCATTCACAAACAGAACATTCAGGTAACTAAGGATGGTAGTAACAACCTCCTGTTACCTGGCAATGTTCGAGAGAGTGAAGGCACTCGCTATTGGCGCTGTCTGGGTAATATTTCTAGAACATTATCAACACTCTCCAGCGTGTGGTATTCCATACATACCATCTGCACGCCATGTCTATGGTCTATATGGTATTACACCTCCCCATCCTTTTACCTGGGAATAGATCCAATCAACTCTCTCTTAGTCTCAACTGAAACTAGTTTATGTTTAGAGCATCGAGTTTTATTAACCGCTTGAGCTACTACACGCATAACTACTAACTATGCTAATGTGGTAGAGGTTAGTAAGGTTGAATGTTGAGGAAATGTGCCAGCAATTTCGTGGGGGGGTGGAGAACCATTTAGGAACAAACCCCTTTAGTGCACCCAACCAGCATTCTAGCCCCGATCTCTCATTCTTATGCAGTCCAATCTCCACTCAGATAACCCTTGTTTCTCTCAGGTAGATCTTGTTCCTCCCAGATAGCCCTTGTTCCTCCCAGATAGCCCTTGTTCCTCCCAGATAGCCCTTGTTCCTCCCAGATAGCCCTTGTTCCTCTCAGGTAGCCCTTGTTCCTCTCAGGTAGCCCTTGTTCCTCTCAGGTAGCCCTTGTTCCTCTCAGATAGCCCTTGTTCCTCTCAGATAGCTCTTGTTCCTCTCAGATAGCTCTTGTTCCTCCCAGATAGCCCTTGTTCCTCTCAGATAGCCCTTGTTCCTCCCAGATAGTCCTTGTTCCTCCCAGATAGTCCTTGTTCCTCTCAGGTAGATCTTGTACCTCTCAGATAGATCTTGTTCCTCTCAGGTAGCCCTTGTTCCTCTCAGCCCTTGTTCCTCTCAGCCCTTGTTCCTCCCAGGTAGCCCTTGTTCCTCTCAGGTAGCCCTTGTTCCTCTCAGCCCTTGTTCCTCCCAGGTAGTCCTTGTTCCTCTCAGGTGGCCCGGTAGAGACACGTGTTGTCAGGAATGGTCTCTGGTATTGGTGAAATATCGCCCCCAGTCTCAAGTTTTCCCCAAGTACAGTTCCCTTCATAACAACTATAAATTGTTCCTTCCTTGCTCGAGGGGAAAGTTAGGTACAACTCCGGGAAAGTTTTCCGTCTATCCCGAGTACAGTCTACTTAGATTGAAACATGCCACTTTTACACTGGGTGTTCCTACTTCCTTCAACTGTTTCCCCCGACAAGAGGAAAATAAAGTTTGTAGTGTTGGTGGTAGAAGTGGCAAGGGGCAGCAAAATAAGGGAGAGGGGTGGGTTTGTTATGTGTTAGCTTCCAAGAGTCTTTCAGAAACAATTTTCCTCCATTCTTTAGAGGTTCTTTTCCTTCATCTTTCCCGCAGTATTTATGATTGAAAAACTTTTTCTTTTATTTTATAGCGGAATAAAAAATAAATTTAGGAAATTTTACGATTCCATCCAAGTATTGAAAATGTTTGAGATTTTTTTTAAATTTATTGTTTTTACTTGCTGAAATAAAATGGAGAGTTAACTGCGAGCTTAAAACAAATATAATAATAATATTAATTTAAAAGTAATTGAAAGTATTCGACACATAAAATGACTAAACCAACCACAACCCGGCACGTGATATGCTTTAATAATTTGTGTAACGTTCCAACCAGTGGCTCAGTGGGTAGGGTGGTTGACATGGTTCCTCTATATCACACGGTGGTTGACATGGTTCCTTTCTATCACACGGTGGTTGACATGGTTCCTTTCTATTCACACGGTGGTTGACATGGTTCCTCTCCATCACTGGGTGGTTGACATGGTTCCTCTCCATCACACGGTGGTTGACATGGTTCCTCTCCATCACACGGTGGTTGACATGGTTCCTTTCTATCACTGGGTGGTTGACATGGTTCCTCTCCATCACACGGTGGTTAACATGGTTCCTCTCTATCACACGGTGGTTGACATGGTTCCTTTCTATCATACGGTGGTTGACATGGTTCCTCTCTATCACACGGTGGTTGACATGGTTCCTTTCTATCACACGGTGGTTGACATCGTTCCTCTCTATCACACGGTGGTTGATATGGTTCCTTTCTATCACACGGTGGTTGACATCGTTCCTCTATATCACACGGTGGTTGACATGGTTCCTCTATATCACACGGTGGTTGACATCGTTCCTCTATATCACACGGTGGTTGACATGGTTCCTCTATATCACACGGTGGTTGACATGGTTCCTCTATATCACACGGTGGTTGACATTAGTTCCTCTCTATCACACGGTGGTTGACATAGTTCCTCTCTATCACACGGTGGTTGACATAGTTCCTCTCTATCACACGGTGGTTAGACCACACTAACTATGTGTTAGACACGAATTGAAAGTCTTCACAAGACCAACAGACACAAGATAAGTACACAGTTCTCAACCAGACGAACTCAGGCGTTAAGGAGTACAGATCCTCAACTTCCCCTCCTTCCTCCACCCTGATTGGAGGAGATAGTCGAGCTTGTGTCTGTTGAGAGGGTGGACGAAGTGCAGGGATATAGCATAGAACGTTGTAACCAGAACATAGAACATGGCTGTTTACAAAATAACACGTGTTCCTCAGTCGCTGCTCATGTTTGCTGACATTCTATGTATCTAAAGACTCAACGTTGTGGTTCGTTAGCTCTATCTTTCTCCTCGCTGATCACTCTTGTTCGGGTGGTTTAAGACGTCTGTCTCTCTATAGATGTCCAAACTAAAATAAATACAGGGAATAGAGGAACTAGGAATAGAGAAAAGTTGGAAGATATACAATCAACGGGAATATTGCGGCGTCAAGTGTTGGATAAGATGTGAAGCCAAGAATAGATCATCCTATGACGCAAACTCTTGTGCAACCGAATGTCTGATCTACAGCAGACCGGACCTTAGTGACGCATTCAGCCACCGAGCGCTGTGGTCAATATGTGAGAGGGAGGAGAGATTGATGTTTCTGTCTCGGGAGGAATGACACTGAAGTAGAAACTTCACACTCGTTACAGTCGAACAGATTGACACGTCTCTGTGTGAACTTGTTGATCTTGATTCACTCATTAACGTCAACCATGGGAAATAAAACTAACAGCCCTAAATACCCTTGCAACACACTCAACAGAGCAACCTTTGGAAGAATATTTCAGAGGCACTCTGTATAACTTCAAGAGTTCTTTCCTTGATTGCCGACATTTTTCATTTCAACTTCAATAAACAAATGTTTTTTTAAATAAATTCCAGCTCCGAGTCAAACGTACACAGGCGATAAACAACCGCGCGACCACTAAGTTATCCAGGGATGTTGTTTATCACCTAAGTTATCCAGGGATGTTGTTTACGACAGTCATGAGGAGGAAAACAATGTCTGAGGATTGAAATTAACGAGACAAGGACTTGTCAGCGTTAGTTTCAGTTGAGAGATATTTGATCATTGAGTGTTCAATGAGGTGCTGAAGCACAGTAGTAGTGGCTGGAACTTACAAGCTAGACTGACTTACTACCTAATAGCGAGTAGTTACTATCCAGGATCATGTATTACTATCTAATTATACTGTGTGGAACATTCACACACTCATTGCTCATGTATTACCAACTTGAAATAACAAAACTTCCCTTTCTCCACTGGTTTGTTTCCAATTTCCCGCGGTAATTAATTTGTAATGAGCACCATGTGTTGTTAATCAGCGGACCAATGTGAAGAGGGCGTGGATTACAAACCACCCACTGGTATTTAAACAAAATGTCATGTGCTAGAAAGAGAGAGAGAGATGTTTCCGAATGTTTTCCGGTTGGCAGTGTTGACCTGTGAATGGGAAATACTCTAAAGTTTTATTCAACTCAGAGATACTTAAATTTGCTTTGTTTACAAGGCTTACATACACTCGGAATATAGAAGCATGTCCCAATATTTGCCTGGAGAGAGGATGATGAACTAAACTGGAGAGTAAATTAACCTGCAAGGGACGCTGATTGGATTTGAACTCTGACCTTAGTACTGTCACACACTTGATTTGATGTCTGATGCCACGACTTACAAACTAGCGTGATAGCAGTGACTATTCAACCCTAGCACCAGGAATTTGAACATCTGGTTATCAGAACCAATAAGGTGAGTTCAAACTACAATACTCTGGGTTCAAAGCAGGTTCCTTGAAGATTCAGTTAGGAAGTGAGCCCTAGCCACTCAGTCAAATGAAAGTAATCATCTTCTGTCATTTTCAATGAGTCCTTCATTAATAATCTCCTCTTTGTGAATATTCGGCCGTGCAACTACACGACTAGAGCACATCTTACGAGTTCAAGTAAGTGATAATATCGCAACATGTTCACTTGTTTGTTCTGACACTCAGAAACTAGCACTTGTTGAGTAAGTGTTCTTCAGTTGTAGCATTTCTACAAATCACTTGCAAGAGTGCAACTTGCGACTTCATTCAGGAAATGATCACTTCTAAACAGGAGACCTCTGATTAACAGAGTTTACAAATAGCAAGGCAGCATTTTAAGAAGAAGTTATCTCACACCGAATCAATTTGAATTATTATTTTTTAAATAAAGTTTATACATTAACAATGATATGTTGGGGGCTCTCCCTTAAAAAATTAATGAAGAATGACCTTAAGAGTGGGACGACTCCTGGAGGTAAGTGAAGCTCCCGGTACTGAACTGGAGGTAAGTGAAGCTCCCGGTATTGAACTGGAGGTAAGTGAAGCTCCCGGTATTGAACTGGAGGTAAGTGAAGCTCCCGGTATTGAAATGGAGGTAAGTGAAACTCCCGGTATTGAAATGGAGGTAAGTGAAGCTAAGAGTATTGAACTGGAGGTAAGTGAAGCTAAAAGGCACGTCCTGTTCCAATCCTACTCTAGCTACTGTACATTCGAGCCACGGGACATCTAACAGTCAAATGGGGCTATATATATCTATAGATGTACATTAATTTCCAACTAATCTCGAGCTTGTACAGGTCTTTGTGCCAGTTGGTTTCTCAAATATCAAACCTGAGGAGTATTTCAGTGAACTTTGAGGAAACATTCAACCCAACTGTTCAGACTTCAACCTTTGTTACGTGAAGGTATTGAAGGTAAAGTTTCAAGCCGTGTCTAAGTGGAGAAGTAATGGTTCACAAGGTGGGGAAGGGTAGGGGGGGATGTATATTGAGTTACTATTACAATCACACGCGCACAGAAAAGAAACAGGAACATACAAACCTCGACCGGTTTAATCAAATTAACGGTTAGCTACGTTGGTTCGGGTGTAATGTAAACGAATTACATCGCATTTCACAATTCAATTGTTCTTAGTAGAGAGAGAGAGAGAGATAGAGGGTCGGAAATATGTCCGTTATATTTTTAGTTAAATCCCTTGTTATTTCAAAATGTCGACTTCGGTACAGAAAACAAAATTGTTGACCGTAATATTGAACGGGGAGGAGAGGCTATTTTCAGAGTTTGCGGTCTGATGAAGTTTCGACGCGCTGGTCTGGGATACAGATGGAAACAATGACAATGACAATGACAATGGATACAAGATCGAGTTTAGCGTGGTTGTCAAATGTAGGGGATACCACACCCTCGCCGGGGTGCAGGTCAGCACTAACACGAATACACCTATTATAATTACTACTATTATTATTTTAGTCTTCGTGGGCGAGGTACCACTAAAATACAATGGCGAGGATTATGAAGATTGTAGCCCCTGAGCTGTCTGACATCTCTCTATCTCTTTCCTTGTTTAGAAACACAAGATTTGGGGAGGGGGTGAAAACCACCCCCTTAATAACGCATGCGGTGGTTGCGAGCAAGATCTGCGACACGGATTACGAGCCAACAAGGTGAGGAAACTACCGCAAGAGGTGTTTCGCTAGACCGTCACCGCAGCGCTGCCGGCAGAAACAACATGGCGCTCTCCTCTCACGTGATTACAAGCCTGTGCTATAGACGGAGACAGAACGTGTGTCTCAGGAACAACATTTCAGAATAGGGAGCCCGACCCTTTCTTTACTCACTGGGCACAATAACAATAACAATATTTATATATTGATTTTCTTAGTGGTATAAGAATGAATATACAAAACTTGTTTTATATTATTTAGAATAACTATCGGTTCTTGCAAAACAATTATAATAAACAGGACATCAGTGTTATATTGCGTCCAACACAATTACTTACTGTCTTGTACAGATAAAACACAAACTGTGCGGGTTACCTAAATACATGTCACTGATTGTACTGGCAATATTCATCTTCCTCGTCCTTTCCTCCTTTATCAGCTAGTTCAAGTGTCTGATAGTCAGTTCTGGCACAATAATATACAAATATTAATAAAATATATAAACCACAACACACATCAACCCCCCTCGCTGTTTGGTTTTATAGCAGGGGCTTTAGGAGCAACCGGCGCGGCGGAGAATCTAGTTTCTAGGGTCCTCTCTCTAGATGTTGGTGACGCTCTCATCTAGAGCAATATCCTTGATCCTACGGCTGTGACCTCGAGTGAAAAATATCGTCACCCCTTCCCCTTCCAGTAACCAGGGTTGAATGTGAACAGGTTATGACAAAGAATCCCCCCCTGTGAAGATAAAGTGGGACAGTTTTCGTGTGCAAGATAGAAACTGAGGTTTTGTGCGCGATTTCGAACAAAAACATTTTCGCGAGAAATGCGAACTCTTCTCAACTGCTTTGTCTGTCTCTTTTCTTTCTCCCCCCCTCTCTCTCTCTCTCTCGTACGATGGTTCGTATATGGGATGGTCCAAAATAAAACACTTCATCAGTTAAATAGAGGCGGGAGATGGAAAACTCACACATAAAATGAACTTTTAATTATTTTTCTCCTGTTCAACTGTAACGAATGTTCTCGATGTCCCAAGTTGTGAAGTTAACACTTCAGAATTAAGTTCTCTCTTCACACTTACGTGAGTTACAATAACAAAGATAACAGTTCTCTCTTCACACGTGAGTTACAATAACAGAGATAACAATTCTCTTCACGTGAGTTACAATAACAGAGATATCAGTTCTCTGCTCACATGCATGTAACGACTACAGATCTTGCCCCTAGGAGTCAATCATCTGAGGTTTGTAAACTTGATTCACACGCTCTCACTGAAACCAGAGCATAGTCTGTTTGTTTGCAAAGGAAACCAGAGCAGAGTCTGTTTGTTTGCAAAGGAAACCAGAGCAGAGTCTGTTTGTTTGCAAAGGAAATCAGAGCAGAGTCTGTTTGTTTGCAAAGGAAACCAGAGCAGAGTCTGTTTGTTTGCAAAAGAAACCAGAAAGCTGTTTTGTTATCGAGTGGAGAAACAGCTGTTATCACTACTGACACACTCGCTCATCTTGCTTGATTACAATACTTTTTATTTATAAGAAGGTAAGAACAATTTTTAAATTTATGAAATTCATTTTGGTCCAATCTCTACTTTATTCTCTCGTCCTTATTTCTCTTTCTCCTCTCCTCGCAATCAAGAGGGTACCCAACACCCCCATGTGACGTCACACCAAACGAAAGTTCACGTTGAGAAAGTATACTTCAATAAACCATTTCACCACTCACCATCCTCCAGTTTATATCTTTATTCATGGACCATGAGCTCTGGGCTGCAATAAAACACTGAGGTGACAACATTGTCACAAGGTGTTTCAATCAAATACACCTGGATCTGTTCAAGGTGACAACATTGTCACAAGGTGTTTCTATCAAATACATCTAGAACTCTTCAAGATGACAACATTGTCACAAAGTGTTTCTATCAAATACATCTAGAACTCTTCAAGATGACAACATTGTCACAAGGTGTTTCTATCAAATACATCTAGAACTCTTCAAGATGACAACATTGTCACAAGGTGTTTCTATCAGATACATCTAGAACTCTTCAAGATGACAACATTGACACAAGGTGTTTCTATCAAATACATCTAGAACTCTTCAAGATGACAACATTGTCACAAAGTGTTTCTATCAAATACACCTGGATCTGTTCAAGGTGACACCAGCACGTGTTCGCCAGGGTGTTGTTGTGAAGCATGTCAAGGATATTACCCCCAGTACTCGCCTCACAGCCCAGCTGCCTGATATTCCGGGGTTTAACTCCCGATACAGGAGACATGTGTCAAATCTCTAACATGTCATTGGAAGCTCTAAGCTCAGGGCTCTAGATAGGACCACTCAAACAACATATATTTATATATGGGGACTGGGGATAGTTTTAAACAATTGCAACAATGTTCACTTTGATAGTGTGTGATACGCTCCCTTAGTGTAACAGACCGAATGGAACCTCAGCCGTACGAGTCTAAGTCCACCACCAACTCTACTTATGATGTGACCTGAACATCTGAGTCTCAAGTTTAGAGCTGGGAGATAGAAAGAGACAGAGAAAACAGCTTTCCCCCAGTTAACGACTAGTTTAACGCCGGTGAGACTTCTTGTCGATAGTAAACGATTCGTCAACTACCGTGGGAGGATGCGTGATAAGTCTCCTGGATCACAAGCCTTCTATCCTCACCACGACTAAGCGTGGAAAAAGGGGAGGGGGTAAGTCAACCCTTAATTCCCCTTTGATTACCAATTAATTCCCGGCGTGGTCTTATAACATGGGAACGGAGGTCTAATATCCCTCTGGTGGCTGACACTGGAACTGTTAAAGACTGAAGGTTCATCTATCAGGTCTAATATCCCCCTGGTGGCCGACACGGGAAATGCTAGAGACTGAAGGTTCGTCTATCAGGTCTAATATCCCCCTAGTGGCCGACATGGGAAATGCTAGAGACTGAAGGTTCGTCTATCAGGTCTAATATCCCCCTGGTGGCCGACATGGGAAGTGCTAGAGACTGAAGGTTCGTCTATCAGGTCTAATATCCCCCTGGTGGCCAACACGGGAAATGCTAGAGACTGAAGGTTCGTCTATCAGGTCTAATATCCCCCTGGTGGCCGACACGGGAAATGCTAGAGACTGAAGGTTCGTCTATCAGGTCTAATATCCCCTGGTGGCTGACACGGGAACTGATCACCACTTGCAGATCTCAACTGTAATAGTTTTATGACGTTCTAATAGCCACACAAACAGAGCTTTATATAAGCTGCCTTACATTGTGAGTTGAATAAACACAACAAATAAATACAGGGATGGAAAATCATCTCATTTCCAACGAAGTGTACCACAAATTGTTGTACTAGTGTGATTTAGGCGAAAGGTAATTAATTCAATTATCTTAGATACTAAATAGTCTCCATTCCTCCTTCCGTTTTTCAATGCTAATCAAATGTCCATTTTGATGTATTTACTTCGATCTTTGAGGAAGATAGAGACAGTAAGATCTGTGGGTTTATTCAAGGGGTGTTGTTTGTCTTTCAAATGGAAGAGACGGCCCACCAATCACAGCAGCTCACTCAATCATTTTTACTCACGGGATTTATTATTTTGGTAGGTCACTTTACCTGGTGGTGCGTAGCAGGCTCAAGTATCTGATCCACTGATAGACAGACCTTGATTAATACAGCTCCAGGACCTGACCTGATAGACCCTGATGAATACAGCTCCAGGACCTGACCTGATAGACAGACCCTGATGAATACAGCTCCAGGACCTGAGCTGATAGACAGACCCTGATGAATACAGCTCCAGGACCTGACCTGATAGACAGACCCTGATGAATACAGTTCCAGGACCTGACCTGATAGACAGACCCTGATGAATACAGCTCCAGGACCTGACCTGATAGACAGACCCTGATGAATACAGTTACAGGACCTGACCTGATAGACAGACCCTGATGAGTAAAGTTACAGGACCTGACCTGATAGACAGACCCTGATGAATACAGCTCCAGGACCTGACCTGATAGACAGACCTTGATTAATACAGCTCCAGGACCTGACCTGATAGACAGATCTTGAGGCAGACATCTGTATCAGTGGTGTCTGTCTCACATAAAAACAACAGTTAAACAAGATGTCGTCGAGAGAAGGTGGGGAGGGGTAATTACAATGATTCGAGGGGAAACACAGTTTTAGTGGTTAACAGAGAGAGACATTGGTGGTCTTGCAAGCCGCATTAAGGCAGGAGGAAGAGTACAGCTGTTTACTCCGTACGTCCTAATGTTCCAATTAAAACTTACAACCGACAGAAAAACACGGCTCCAGTATCGTTGTTTGTTCCAGGTACAGTCTGGTCTGATTAGATTTGGGACTCTGAAACAACATGATACAGAAACAAGCACTTGATCAAACTTGTTCTAGCTAGAGTGTGTACTGAGGCGAAGTTAGTGAGGTATATTACCAAGACCATACTCTGGATCAAATTTCGAGGGGGGGTATTTGTCGGGCATAGCCCCCCAACTTTCACGAGAAAAGAAAATCTACGCGTATTATAGATGCCTATTAGATGCTCTTTGGAGTTTATTTGATGGTAATAAAGGGGGGGCGTTCAGGTATTATTTAAGCACATTTTTGGCCATTTTTAACCCCTCTTCTCCTTGTAAGCAAAAATAAGCAAATGTTTGACCCCCCTCCCTCTTACTTAAGTAAAATTTGTCAACTTTTTTCATTTGTTCACAGGAATAACCAATTTTTTCCCCCCATGCAATTTTGCCTATATCCTGAATAGATAGTAAGATGCGATGATAAAAAAAATCATGCAATTTATGCATTACTGGTAATTATTAACATAGAGGTGTACATTAATATTGGGAAATAATTTACAATTAGGCCTAACACTGGTATACAATGAATTTAGATTTATTGAACAGGTAAAATTAAAACAAGTTATACAAGTTTATAACTTTAATTTACTTTTAATTGAAGTTATAAAAATAAGTATTATTAGTGAATACATTAATATTATATTTATAAAAAACAAACACACCTAAACACCATTTAATCCGATGACCAAGGTTGAATCCACGCCTCAACACTTTCAATTATTATGTTCCTATTTGGGGTCATTCAAGCTTTGGCTTACTTCAATAGGTTTCTCCACTTCTTCCTCGTTTAGCCACTCAGCACCTTCATT
>CABFWO010008796.1:0-15576 GCA_902155825.1 Timema genevievae | reverse complement strand
CTAAATAGTTTCCCACTCTCCCTCCATGCAAATGCGGGTTCACTTCCTCTAAATTCAACCTTCCCCATTCCTAATCCATTAGCGTAGTTAGTATTTGTAGAAAGATGCGGTGCTTAGTAAAAAAATATTAAAAGGGCTTGTTTTGTTTTCATCCAAAATATTAGCAGGCTTACATCTGTTTTGCATTTTCAGGCTATTGCAAACACTTATTATTTTAAGTTTGATAGTTAAAATCAAGTCATAGATATATTTCTTGTGATTGTACTTAACCTAAATTTTAGAATAAATACTGAAAGTTTTCTCAACAAAGTTGTTTTTGGTTTCTTTGATTAGCTGACTGCTTGAAGCGCGCTCCGTGCTGTAGATTATTTTCTTTCAAATTTTTTGATTGCATGAAATCTCTTACTATCTCATTGGTTGAAACGCTCACGTGACTATGGATATTGAGACTGTAATCATGAGTAAAATTTATGGACCAGGAGCATGGATCACGCACTACAGACCTACGGATACGGAGTTTGTGTCAGGGCCTTTACTGGGGCAGTATCTGAATAGTCCTAGACTTCCTAGTCGGACCCTTGAGTTTTAGATTTGATGCATTCTTGATGATTTTACACTTCTCGCGGTGTTCATAGTGAAGACTGTATCAAACTATTCGAACGGCAACAACCGTATTTAAAATGGCGGAAAACGGAAGTCAGTGCTCTATCAGACGAAACGATAATAATAAAACAATTGCCAGTCAAACACTGCAACTGACACCGCGAGAAGGCGTATGGCTGGTAGCCTTCCACGTGGTGTGAAGAGAGAAGAGGTGAAGTCATTTGGCTCCTCGTTTCGTCCACTACTACGTACGACGTCATCTGGGTGAGGAGTGCAGCTATTTCTCAAGCGTAAAGGTTCAGAGATAATTCGAAAAATAACTATTCTATCGTGTGGTACATTTTTATTCGTTGCTTATTATCATCATAGTACCTACTACAAATGACAAAGTAAAAATCATTCTTGTTAAATTAAACAATTAGTGGAGAAATAATATTTGCATACAGGCCTACCAATTTAAAATCAAGTGTTAATACTGGCAATATAAAATACATCTTTTTTACCACTACACAGGATAAATAAGTAATAATTATATATATATTTTGATTTTAACTTTAATTTTAGTTATAATCTTGATATATTATACAATCATTGGACAAATAATATTTGCATAAAGTAATTTAAAATTAAGTTTATACTGGCAACAAAAATACATTTTTTTCTACCACTATAAATGGTAACAAAGTGGTGGACAATAATATTTACATTTCTGATTTATATATATATATATATATATATATAAAAATCTCACAACATTTTTTAAACATATTGGTAGATACAAATTACTTCTAGACAAACAATTACATATTATTACCAGCAGCTTAAAATAACAGTATAATATTTAGAGGGAAATTATTTTTATAACATCAAACTTTTTCAATTAATTAGTCACTTACAAATGACATTATTAATTTGGATATTTATTTAAATTTCTTTAAAATCTTCCTCTTAACTTTACTGCCACTGCTAGACAACTGTTTATTAAAGGCCTTTATATGAATATGAGTTAGTGTCTTCAAAAATAAGTGAATTACTTCTCGTGGTATCTCATTTGTCTTTTCCATCACAGCTTCAGTTGCCATTTTGAAGATATTATCTTCTTTACTGAAGAAATCACCATGAATTTGAATGACTATCTGTTCTGCCAACTGTATAGCTTTAAATAATTTATAGCTCGGTTCTTGCAATCCCCCTTTTGAGATTGTTTTTATCCAATTATTCTCACTCGTTTCTTCACAAGACATACCTAGGTCTGGATATTTTGACCTATATTTATGGGCTACGTAACCTGCTACGTATCTCAGTCCCTCTATTGATACTACATTATTGTCTTCTTGTAATAAATCATCATCTACTTAAATTCCATCGACATGCTCTTCCTTTACTGACTTATCTTCATGTTCACACTCAATTATCTTATTAATACCTTTCAGCATTTTAGCTGTTGTACATTCCTCAATTTCTTCTTTCGAATCACTTTCTTTTTGTAGATCTTTTGTAAATATGTTAGAAACACATTCTTTGTCATTGTTTCCACCTGTATTTTGGTTTCTTGTGAACACTGAAGAGGAATGTTTCCCAAGAATATACCATTTTAATCTATATTTAAAATCAAGTGGGGTTGGGTGATCGTTGGTATATCTCATTCCTCTTACATAAGAAAAATAATTTTCAAGTGGGGTTGGGTGATCGTTGGTATAGCTCATTCCTCTTACATAAGAAAAATCATTTTCAAGTACATCTTGATTAATTTTTCCAGTAAGTAAATATACAATGCCAAATTTGGCCTTCAAATATTGAAATAAATTTCTTAATGAATTATTTGTAACTTGGATTCCTAATTAAGAGGGCATTTTACTTCTGTGCCCCGTGACTCTTACTGATTTTATAAACGCATTCATCTCTAATATAATTCGGTCTTGCTCAAGTTTGTCAAGTCCATATGCGAGTTTAGTTTTGTCGGGGTTGTAAGGATATTTGGAATTTAGAATATCAAACGAGTCATTAAATAGTTTAACAAAGTGAGCAGTTATTTTCCAATCTTTTGAATCTTTTCTCCTGAAGAGGTAGTAAATCCTTGATCTATAAAGTGATTCCTGGCAAGTTTCAATAAGTGGAATGTATCTGCAAACATGAAAACTTCTCTTGAATCATCATGAGGATTGTTGAAAGAAGATTTTGTTGCACTTATTCCAAGTTCTTTCCAGACACTTCTGTTAGATCCTTCCATGTCACTTGTTACAGACAAAACAGGATAATTAATAGATTCTAGTTGTATGATTAATTGTCTTAGCAAATTTGCTGTTATCGGAGTATCGAAATTATAAAAAATTGGCTTCTTCCACTTGCCAATAATACCCCGAGCCATAACAACCTGAAATGTTGAATGTGGACAGAAACGTGCATTTCATCATAAGATAGTGCTGTTGCACGTTCTATTTCTGAGAATGTTGTGGCTTTTAGTTTCATTAAAAGAATTACATCATTCAGTATTCCTGGACTGCAGTCAATCTTAGTAGCTCATCTACGCACAGTTGAAACTCATGGTAGTGGATAATTTAACTTATTTCTAAGCCTTAGCGCCCATGCTCCTAAGAGAAATCGCTGCTGCAATATCTTCACCAGACTAATGAAGTCTTTTTTTTCTTGCTTAGGATACTTCATATTTGGCCAGGAGTAAAATTTTGTGACAGAATTTCTCTAACCTCTTCATTGGCAGTTTCATTAATTTGGCTTTTAACTTCCATTAATTTGTCCACTAACATTTGATTTCTTTTCTCAACTCTCTGTTAGACATTAAGAAATCTCCTGCTGTGGTATTCAAACGAGAATTTTCTTCGAGCTCTTTTATTTTTTCAGTCATTTTCATAATAATATCTTCGGAAATTTCAATTTGCGAGCTGAAAGAGTTTGTCTTGGTTTTAATCACATTTAATTGTTCAGCTACGTGTATTCTTATATACATTACAGATACTAATACAAGGAAATAGTTATGAAAATGTAATTTACATTTTTCACTGAAACACCAAGAATCTAAACAAGAGAGGTAGGCCTAATCTAATCAAAAACAGACTTCTAGTATTTGGCCATGGAAGCATCTAATATAAAATGAATGTGTTAGGTCATCAGCAATTATTTTAGACACATTATAATTGCATAAAGTACCGTATTTGCTTAAATAAAGTGTTCGATATAATTAAAAATGGTTAGAACTTCCTCTCAACTCAACATTCAACTAGTAGTACGTCCGTATTGGAGCCCATGTGGCCTGAATCACTTGACTCGCATTGCTCAAGATTGCTGTTGACGGGTTGGTCGGGGCTCGAATCCGAGCCGTATGCGCTTGGGGTGGTTTATGTGTGCAATGTATTAATTAGTAAATAATACAATTTAAATTAATTAACTTAAACAATTTTACGTATTAGGGTTTATTGATGAAAAAGACCCGGTGAAATTAAATCTTGGAAAAATAAATTATGCATTTGCATTATTTATAATAAAAATATACATATATATCATTTTCTCCAACTACATGATGTGAAGCAAAATAATTGCGAAGAATTCTTTTAACATGCCAGCACTAGTATTTCAATTGTAGCTACTTATGCAATTAATAGCCATTACTAAAAATAAATTCCTTCTTTCAAACAATATGTCTGAATATTCCCAAAAATGTTTTACAAAATAAGACATGTGATATACTTTATTTCAAATACCTATCATTTAGATGCAGTAGATAATTAGAAGGTGACTTACAGTTGATGGGACCAAATTCAGGTTGCAAAAATGTTGACCTTTCTTTTGGAAATTTTTCACTTTCCTCACTTAATACTGGCAGTTCCTGCTTATTTATAATAGTGAAAAATTAAACAAAACTCTTTTTAATGAGAGTTTTGGACCAAATATAGAAATAATAGCTATCTTCAGTAATAATGAAAGCTAAGCAAACTAATGTCATTTTATAATAGCATAATAATCTGAAATCCTCTGACAATAGTTTATAAGATGTATAAAATGTGCCAAAAATAACTTATTAGGTGTCTTAGTAATCAATTTAGGTAAAAGTAAAATCCGCATTGGGAGGCATGAGGTATAAATGACAAAGTTAATTTAGTTTGATTTACGGTGATAGGGAGGTCGGGGTTCGAGTTCAAGCTGGGTGCATTGGAAGAGGTTTCACTTAATAGTTTCTCATCCCTAACCCTTTTGCATAGTTATATATGCACAGCCAGAAAAGTCAATGAGCTGTGGTGAACATATTTTAAGTAGTACAATAGGACTTAGCATGAATTTTTCGAAGCTGTTGCCAATATTTCATGAACAAGATTTTTTCTTTCTCTTTTCCTGTATCTTTCTGAGCATTGATTATCTTGGTTTTTGTGTTCTTTGAGTGGAAGGTGTAACAATAGAACTGAATCGTTTTTCAGCATTTGGCATTTTTCAGGTGAATAATTTAGCATCATCTGCGCTCTGCTTTTCGTAAAATTCTGAAGTGAATGGAACCTATTCTAGCTGGATACAAAATATCGAAAGTTAAAATAGCTTTAAGCAAACAAAATTAAATAATTATATTTTATAAATGAACACTTTTTTACTCACTATTCTTGATATTTATTTTGCATTTTCTTTTGCATGCTGCAATCCATTTTGCGTTGACATCTCCCCTCTGTGGAAATCGGAAGTATTTAATTAAACTACCTTTTGTTTTATGTGAATGATTGTGGTAGCCATATACTGCACAATTTTGCATGACGAATTTGTTTTTGATGGAACGTGTAGAATGGATTGGCGCTTGAAGAGAAACTTAAAAATGGGTGAAAACTCGGATAGCTTGCAACCCAGGTGACGTCACAGTGGCAGGCAGCAATGTGGCGAGGTGGGGGTAAGCATGTGTGTGGACTCACCTCTATTCGCTTTACATCTTGAGCCTTCCGTATTCATGGTTACCAAGACCTCGAGAAGACTGCATCGGTCTCGTCTGCGACTATTCGGACAGATCTACATTTGGTCACGTGATTGGCAATGTAGCTATCAGGGCCATAAGCCATGGCGACGCTGCATAAGTAGTGATGGGCATAATCAAATGATTTTAAGAATCAAATAATCATTCGAATGATTTTGAGTAGTAGTAAAGTGTCGGTAATAATCGGATGTTAGCTACTTCTAGCTAAAAGTAGTCACTAGTTGCTCGTTTTGCTTTGTGCTACTATTCTCTCCACCCTGCTGTTGAGTCTCCCAACACGCATTCCTTTGCGTTTGCAGTCTTATCAACCCTTTTCTATTTCTGTGTTTAGTTACTTGTGCCAGTGTCAAAGACCAAAGTACAGCCACAACAAAATACTATACAGTGAAAGCATTAGTCACATAAGTACCTCATAAATACTTTTGCTTATGATTAGTAATAAAATAAAGAACATACGTTTCCCTTTGTGTTCAAAAGAGTCGAAATAATTGACTCGTTAATATTTCCTAGACATAAAATATATATAAGCTTACAATCCTATTTATATATCGGGTAAGTGATAAAATACGTTCGATTTGAATTTCTGAACCAATTATATACCTCCTGAAAGCTTCACTTAGAATCAAACACACAGTTACTACTCGACAAACGATGATGTAAGTTTGCTGGATAATGATATTTTGTGTTATAAGAATGTAAAATTATTTCAATGAATAAAATTACAATACGATTTGAATATTACGGCCGGACAATGTTTTATTAAATACATAAAAAGTATTTACTTATCTATTTAATAAATTTAAGTCAACGTTAAAAAAATTATCTCTCAAACTGCTTGTGCTATTTGTGTTTAGTTAATTAGGAAGGTAGAATTTAAAGGAAATGAAAAAGAACAATCTTCGTAGTAATGTAGCAAAATAATCGAATCATTTTGTAATTTTCATTCAAATTATTTTTGGCTGATATTCGATTGTAAACTGTACAACCACTTAAACTTTGTATTCAATTAGCCTTAGAATCATTCGAAAGCGTAAGGTCTATTATTGTGTATCAATTGGCACTATTTATTGAAAATGAACCTAATAGAAATGAAAACCTGTATAGAGATAGCCTGGAAACATTCATAATCATAAGGTCGATTTTCCTCAGAACTTCTGGCAAGGGAGTGGTAAGAGAATAAATCGGCCAGCTTGCGTCAAGTCAGCTGTTTTCATTTGAATGTTTTTTTCATTCGAATGATTTTGAAATAATCGAATGAATCGATTATTTAGAATAATCGAATGAATCGATTATTTAGAATAATCGAATGAATCGATTATTTAGAATAATCGAATGAATCGATTATTTAGAAAAATCGAATTAATCGATTATTTAGAATAATCGAATGAATCGATTCTATTCATCAGATTCTGCCCATCACTATACATAAGTAGAGTAGACTATTCGGATACAGCCTGGATTCAATGGTCGAATCTTTCACCTCATAAACAAAGCATAATATTTTGAATTCAAAAATTACTTAGTTAGGCCTATTTGAAAAGCAGAACTTGATCCATAATCTTTATTTTGTCGGACAAAAGAGATTAGCATGAATAAAATAATTTAAAAAAAAATTGTTAGGTGTGAAAAATCTTACATGCCTAGTCCTCGAACCAGGGTATGGCGGTTCCGAGTCCCCCCCCCTTTTTTATCGTTCGTACTCTCCCTTTTGATGTCCCTCCTTCTGTCTTTATGTGTTTTACGGTCCTTTACTCCCTGTCCTTTGCTAAATTCACTGTTTAAAGTCTTCCCACGAGTAGCGGGCAGCACCAGTGGCTCTGTTTGGATCAATAATTAATATTTATTCCCTCCCTTAGTTTCGTTGCACCAGACGGGCAGAAATTGCCCGCTGGGGATAGTTTATTTTCTTTTTCACGCCAGGGCTACGTATGGAATTGTCATAGTAGCCCTGGTGGAGTTTTATTACTTTTTTCCCGACCAACCCTGGCGACTTGTTCGACCGGGGCCTTCTATCTCTTTTTTGCTTTTGTCCTCGTCTGGCTCCCTATCCTTCTTTGTTTTCTGTTTCATTTCCTTTTATATGTACATTTGTATGCTACTAGAGGTCTATGACGACCCCATAAAGGCGATAGGACGGGTTTTTATAATATTTTCCCGCCCCTAGCCCAAAGAATATAAATAATCAGCCCGCCAGGGCGCCAAATTATGTCATTATGTTAAATTATATGTTCTGCGTCTGTTAGTTTTCGAGAGCCCTACGGGGCTGGTGCTTACTGTCTTTCAATGTGATTCCTGTTTTTATGTGTTAAGTACTTGATGTTTATAAAAAATAAAACTCTTACAAACAAACAAACAAACAATCTTGTAAATATTAAATGAACACGTTAAAACACTTAGAAAACTAGAATTACAAATAAATTCGAAATAAATAAAACAAATTACGGCTTTTTTAAGAGAAATAATAACACATTACACATGATACAAAGTTGGCCGCCATAACTTATATTATGTTTACTCGCCAGAGTGATGGTTAAAATAAAGATACTGTTAAGTGTTACTACACAACTGGTTTTAATTATCTACAACTATGCAAAGAATCCCAATTTATTGCATACGATCCTTAAGTTAGACATTTTGTTGGGTTTCATGGGAAAAAAATACTTTTGATAGTCAGACGCCCATAAAATGTTTATTTATGCCTAGTGATGGGCACAATCGAGTAAAAATAATCGAGTAACTTGATTGTGTTATGTAATCGGGAGTACCCGATTCTTCCGGGATTACTCGAGTAACTTTACTAGGACCGTGTTATTCTTTTATTTTATCTTTTCTTACCAGATAAGTAAGAATCGACCTTATTGGCTAGACTGTTTACCATGCTATTTCCATTTAAAAGGTATATTCCCTTAGAACTAATTTTTCATCAACAGTTTCCGCTGCCACGCAAAAATGACCCTTTATGGTTTAAATGTTGCACATGCATTCTCAATACAAATTACTTGCAGATGTAAAGTACACAATCGAAAAGCATGCTAACTAAGCATATCACATTTCAGATTCTTTTTAAAAGTACTCGATGAAAGTTACTCGATTCTTTTTACTCGGCACCTCAGCAGTCTTATTTTCACAATTGCATTGAAGAAACTAGATATTGTCTTTCTTAATTATTTTAATTTCTCATTAGTAAAATATGATTATTTATAAATTGAAACTAATTAGAGTAAAATACAAAACAATAAAAAAAAATTCACTTTTAAAAAGGAACAATTATTATCAATTTCTTTAACATGAACGTATAAAGAAAAGTTTATTTTATTAAAAAGAGCACAAAACCATTTTTTTTGTAAAACACTTCTTAAAACGCATACTTTCATATTGACTGTATGCAAAGTGAAACCTGAAAATAAGAGGGTGGAGGTCACTGTCAGTGTCGACTGCCTACTACAGTAATAGATTATGGACTTGTTAATAGTTTCGAATTCCATTGCAAGACTCCACACTAATGTTGTCCAACCGATTTTCACGAGACAATTCGAGTAGATGATTTGCTAAAAATTACTCGAGTAATTATTCGATTCTTAGAATTGTATATTGATTGTTTGTTTAAAATCGATTTAGGTAATCTGCTCACTTAGTAAGCACTCTCGAGTTTTAAGAATCAAATAACGACTTGCTAATTCAATATTTGTTTTTAAATTGATTTTAACTAAGAGTTTATTTTTTTAAATGTTATTGAAGTAATTGTAAAAATATTCAAACGTAGTCCTGCCTTATAAAATGGGAATGAACATATTGGAGTCGAAAATATGTTCTCCACGCAAAAATGACCCTTTATGGTTTAAATGTTGCACATGCATTCTCAATACAAATTACTTGCAGATGTAAAGTACACAATCGAAAAGCATGCTAACTAAGCATATCACATTTCAGATTCTTTTTAAAAGTACTCGATGAAAGTTACTCGATTCTTTTTACTCGGCACCTCAGCAGTCTTATTTTCACAATTGCATTGAAGAAACTAGATATTGTCTTTCTTAATTATTTTAATTTCTCATTAGTAAAATATGATTATTTATAAATTGAAACTAATTAGAGTAAAATACAAAACAATAAAAAAAAATTCACTTTTAAAAAGGAACAATTATTATCAATTTCTTTAACATGAACGTATAAAGAAAAGTTTATTTTATTAAAAAGAGCACAAAACCATTTTTTTTGTAAAACACTTCTTAAAACGCATACTTTCATATTGACTGTATGCAAAGTGAAACCTGAAAATAAGAGGGTGGAGGTCACTGTCAGTGTCGACTGCCTACTACAGTAATAGATTATGGACTTGTTAATAGTTTCGAATTCCATTGCAAGACTCCACACTAATGTTGTCCAACCGATTTTCACGAGACAATTCGAGTAGATGATTTGCTAAAAATTACTCGAGTAATTATTCGATTCTTAGAATTGTATATTGATTGTTTGTTTAAAATCGATTTAGGTAATCTGCTCACTTAGTAAGCACTCTCGAGTTTTAAGAATCAAATAACGACTTGCTAATTCAATATTTGTTTTTAAATTGATTTTAACTAAGAGTTTATTTTTTTAAATGTTATTGAAGTAATTGTAAAAATATTCAAACGTAGTCCTGCCTTATAAAATGGGAATGAACATATTGGAGTCGAAAATATGTTCGTGTTTTAAATAGAATGTTTTCTCAGAAATCGATATATTGCAAGAATCGAATATATTTCTTGTTTTCTACGCTAAGATAAATAATGGATATATAAGAAAATAATAATAAAACATATTTAGACATTATTGAGTTCACTATTTCCAAAGTATGTTTAATTGTTAAGCATGTTGTTTGACTTTATTAAAAATATACGTTGTATTTTTATTTTTGCTATCTTATTAAAATAAATTATAATCCTTCAATGATGATTAAAGTTGATCAAAGGTTAACTAGAGCTGTATCCGAATAGTCAATAACACTTGTCTTGATGCAGACTTGATGCAGTCTTGATAATTTTACACTTCTCGCGGTTTTCATAGCGAAGACTGCATCAAACTATTTGAACGGCAAACACACTTGGGCCCGCAATGCTGCTTCCTACCGAATAACTTAGAAACTATGTAAACGGCATCTATCAGCCCTAATGAAAACTAATACGACTATTTGAAATTGGCACGTTAAAATGTGCACAACAATAAAGTTTATACCTATCAGATGTAGGACTATAATGTTATTCATATGTAAAATCTTTAAGTTAATAAACACTTTATATCTTAAAATATAACATGTAATTAATAGGCATACTTACGGATTTTTGGCGATTTATTTTCCGAACACATGACGAGAATTCCGAGACGAGAAATTCTATTAAACTTGTTTAAAATGACGCAAAACTTAAGTCAGTGCTCTAGCAGACGAAACAATAATAATAAAACAATTGCCAGTCAAACACCGCACCAACGCCGCGAGAAAACCGCATGGCTTGTAGCTTTCCGTATCCATGGTTACCAAAATCTCAAGAAGACTGCATCGGCCTCGTTCGTGAATATTCGGACAGATCTGCACTTGGTCACGTGATTGCATATGCAGCTATCAACGCCACGAGCTAACGCAACGCCGCATAAGTAGACTATTCGGATACAGCCTAGGGCTAATCTGTTTTTCACATGTTTTTTTAGAAACATAGCTCATTCTAACAAAACTTTTAAAAATAACTAAAAGACACTCAGATTTTGATGATTTGAATTTTAAACAATAATACGAGTCTAGATTGTTTAATTTGGCTGGATTTAAACCTGTATCTTGCGAGGGGTGGTTGGGGTTGATTAAAATTGAAAGCATGATTGAAATAAATCTTAATTTACAGTTTAGGCCTATATTGTGTAATGTAGGTCTATTTGTAAATCATTAAAATTTCTAACAAATTGCTAGGATTCGAATTCGAGAATAAAATGTAGATTTGGATTTGAGAAATAGTGGATTCGACCCATTACATATGCCTATACACATACATAAAAAGTAACAGTTTGAATCTACTTACCAATAAAAAGAAAGACAGTTTAACATGTTTCATTCAAACTGTTTTGTTACATACCCTCGACTGGCTTGACTATCAAAGGTTGTGATATGGAGGAGTTAAGAAAAACATTAAAATGTTCACAGCAACAGAGCGCACATTTCCCAGGTTAAATCTTCCCAAGAGCTATGTAGACTGCCGTGTTAATGCAAATTAGCGCTTCAATGGTATTAAATAATTATAGTGCTCTCACCATGCTGCAAAACAAGACCTTATCTCCCATGCTCGCTCACAACACAGTTGCCAACATTTACACCAGAAAAGTGCTAATCACAATAGAAGAATGTGATTGCTTAGGGTAATAAGCTATCACACAGATTTAGATCAATTAATTGATTATTTAAGACCAAAATATTATATAACTGTAATCCAAACAATGGTTGTCGACGTGCAGATGCGCTCATATACACGAGCCACCATTAATCCGTGATGGGTGTACCAAGAGTGGTTTTCTTAATTGTTTACCAATCTCCCTTCATGCAAGTCCGGGTATACTTCCTTTAAATTCTATTTTTATCATCCCTACCTTAGTATTTAGTCCAAGTATGGGGATAATCCAAACAAATAAAAGATATGATATACAAGATTTTTCAATGGATCGCAGATGACCTTGAACTGGGAGGTCAGGATTTGATTTGTTTCTAATGCCTTCTTAGTGCATTAGAAAGGGTTTTATAAATTTATATTTATATTGTGATTTTCCCATGATCTCCCCAGCAAATTCTTGTGCATTTTTTAACACAGCCTTATGTTTCCCCAAACTATTAGATAAAGTTGTAAATAATTATTTTTAAATGTTAAACATACCAAGACCTGCAGGTTGAACAACTTGTGAAGACAAAATAGATTTATATTTTAGTATAGTCAGTAAAATAGCAGACCAGACAAATAAGAAGGAAACATATCATTTTCACAACAAAACTAGTCCTTTCACACTTTCCCGAAATGTCTTAGTCTTCTCTCTTCAGAGGTCTTCGTCACCTGTGACTCGCTATTGGATTCTGTGTGAATCTGGATGACTTCATTTCTCGGGAGGGTGGGTTGGCATAAGTGGCGGCATAGCTTGAACTTGAAGGTACAGGGGCTTAAGTGATAAGCTGTGAAATATGGCATAGGCGTTTTGAATAATTTAGGTCCGTCAGAATGAGGCTGTGGGATACTGTTTTTATTGAGAGTTCAAACGGAAAGAAAATCTCCTTACAATCCTCGATGAAATGCCTCTTCAGCCGGATCATTATGTTGTGTTCCACTTACAACATGGCTGATATGTTTCATCTCTTCCAAGAATTCCCTATAGGTGAAGTATTGCTTGCCGGCATTCATGTAGTTCCTTTCCAAGGAGGAAGCATCATTGTCCTCTTTCGAGCAATGTGAACTACCTTGCACTATGGTCTGGTAAAGCCCTTCCTCCATCATCCTTTCCACCTCAGGGCACTCAGCCCTCAGCTTGATGAATTCTGTGTTGGCCGGGTTGCGAGCGATGTTGATAATCTGATACGGTGGTATGTGTCGGAACCGCACGCAACTCATCACCGCAGCAATGTGGTGCCTCCTGATGACCCAGTCATGGAACAGCCAGAGGACACCAGACATGAACACCTCTTGCTCGCAGTTTATCACGATAAGGTCAGACCCTAACAACAAGCAAACCTCCTCTGTCGTAAGCTGCAGGAAGTCTAACGTGCTCACCATGGGCAGGAAGAAGTTCTTGATTCTATTTAGCATCATAGACGACAGAGGTCCATTCCCCATATTCTTTGCAGACACAAATGTAAAGAATGCATGGCTACCGAAGAAGACCTTCTCGCATCTCAGGAAATCTTCACATTGCGCTTGCAACAGAGTGACCCTCAAGAACTCAACGGCTTTTAAAAGGGGAAGGATGTTTTGCCTGTTTAAGACTTGATAGCACTTTTCATCAAAACTACTCATCCAGTCATATATTAAGGAAAAGATTTCTGGTGAAACTTTGGAGCGAGGTAGCTTAATTTCTTTTCTCTTAATTTCAAAGAAGAAATTTGAATAACTTCTCAGCAAAATAAGATGGCAGGCAAACTTTCTACCTCCAATATTCACAATGATATCTGAATTAATCGGCTCGTCAAGCTGTTTCTGCATAATTACATGGAAAGGTCTTTTGGGATGTGTAACGATGCCCCTTAAAACATTTGAAGAGGGAAGACAGAAACCCATATCTTTTAAAGATAATTCACTTTCCATGCTCGCTTTCTGGTTATCGGAAACACATAAAAACGGGGGGAATTCCTCTCGCATTTCTCTCTGGGTTGGAGGATTTCCCATCCAGGGTGGAGTAGATCCCATCAAGGGTGTTCTGTCAGCAGTGGGTGAGGTTTCAGCATGCTCAGATATAGGATCAGTGTACACCTCTGAAGCATTTGTAGACAGCCCATTGCAAGTCTTGGAGATAGGACCATCACAAACAGTAGAGGAATGGTTTCCTGAGATTCTGAGACCTTCATGCTTGGAGTTGTTTCCTTCTTCACGGCTAAGATCATCTCTGGGTGAGGTAATCACGTGATTAGCATCGTCATGAAGAGTAATAGATCCACAATACATCTCCTGCAAAGAATGTATACAAAATTTAATTCAAATACTCTCTGCTTTTAAAATATGGTTTACTTTCACAATATTCTCATAGTTCAAGAATTTACTTTTTACTTTAATAATTGACTTGATAATTTTAAACACTCGATCTAAGATACTTTAAAAATCTAAGTCAAATTTTGGTTCGTTTTATGGTGTGAACATATATTTTGGAAAATAACAAATTGTGGTAGATTCCATGGAAACCTTATTTTGATTATCTAAATATGGATTCCATAGAAACCATACTTTAATTATTTAAATATGGATTCCATCGGAACCATATTTTGACTATATCCATATAATAATTTCTAAATGTGTGTGTGTTTGTGTTTCCACACCCTATAGAAACCCCTGTATAATTTATAGGCCGTTCCACTCTTAAAAATGCAGTACAAGTCTTATGGAGCACACAGGTGTCAAATCTAATCACTTGCGAGTGATTAAAATTTTTTATATTTCAAACTTATCGTTACACAAAGTTTAAACACTTTATTGCAATATATTTGAAGCTTGATTTATGTCAATAATTGTGTATTATTCTGTTTATTACTACTACTATTATTATGTTAAAACCGCTTTAGATATCTACTCCATAAAATCACCTTTGTTGAATTCTGGCATTTCAAATTGAAAATTTTTTTAGAAGTCAGTTAATTAAAAATTAATTTCCCCTTATTTATCCACGCCAATGTATGTGCATTTTCTTAATCAATTATTAACTAAACCATTCATACCTTACTATATAGTTTATTAAGTTGTTGATAACCTTAGCTTTACGTTCAATAACAAATACGATTAAATCACCAAACACCATCTAGGTCTGAACCAAAAATAACAACCAAAAATACTATATTAATAGCTCGCAATGGTAAACAGATTTCTTAGGTACGTTTCAAATAGCTGTTGTTTGCATTTCCAAGGCAGATATTAGTTCCTTAAAGGGGAAAATTCAGGATTTTCATGAGGTGGGGGCGCGGTCAGCGAAGGTACTCTCTCTGGAAATTTTGATGGAAAATTCTTCAAAATTTGAGGGTAATTCAGAATTTAATAAGACATTTTTAAAAATAATGCATACAAGTTCATTGCTAGCTTATGATTTTTCTAATTTTTGTTAATTAAATTATTTGTTAAAAATGTAAATCAATTATTGACAGTGATTGATAAGCTAAGAAACTGGTTGGTGAGATATTAGATGACAGTTTAAATAGTAGTGATTATAACATAGATTTGACTCAATTTTTACTTTCTCTCTATCTTACAGGTAGAGAAAGTATGGTGATCGTCAAAAAAATCGAAATCGAGATTTTGATGAATTTTGAC
>CABFWO010008795.1:0-15581 GCA_902155825.1 Timema genevievae | reverse complement strand
GTGTCTTGAACACCCCAACAATAAACAGTCAAACATAAGGCATGGATGGTACTGTAAACTTGTACTGTATCTGGGATAAAGTCTCATGACTAGGGAGCGGATTTTGCATATCTGCCTTTTATTTCCTTGATCGTAAAACATTACCAGTTGAGATTAATAGGCTATGCATTTCATGTTATCACGAGTATAATATAATAATTATTTTACAGTGCCTATAATTGTCCATTCTCTTTGTTTTTGCCTATATTATGAAAAAGAGACTAAAGTTATTATAATAGCTTTGTACTGGCTCTTTCTTTTATTTGCGTTCAACCCGAACGGATAGTAAGACGTTGTGCTATTTTTAATGCCTATTTGCCTGCCTATTTAAACATATTTTGTTCTCAAGAATTCGCTCCCTATTCATGATTCTCATGCGTTTTCAGGCAGACTAAACGTCAAGCTTGTCAAGATTACCGATGATGGGGAGATTGGAGTGTATTGAGGATCCCCCCTCCCCTCCTATATGGCTTCCTACTCTCCCTACATGGCAATTCGAATACATTTTCGCTAAACTTTATCTTCCCCATCCCTATAATTAAATGCGACTAGAATGGATGAATAGTAAGACACGGCACTAAAAAAATTAAAAAATAGACCCAATTATGGCACAGGGTCCTCGCCAATGTATATTCTATTCAACGAAATGCAACTTTTGTGCAAAATGGTTGTGTCGTCTGTGTCTAAGTTTTTCTCAACCTTTATTTACTTTGATGGCACCCTTTGATAGATCCCCTAAATGTGGCTGCACTCTTGAAAGGAAACATCCGAATAACCAGACATTATGAGTTAAAAATCTCTCAGTAGATGATCAAAGACTACTAGTGAGATTAATATATTTCTTTAAAAATACCGAAAAGACTTCATTAATATTAAGTGGTACAAAGACCCGCTTCAGTGGCCGAACGGTCTAAGGCGTCACTCTCGTGTTGAACTGGCCTGCTGAATACGGAGATATTGGGGTTTGAATCTTGGTTGGGTCTACTGAGGATGGTTTTTTATAAATGTTTACCCACTATCCTTCCAAGCAAATGCGAGTAGATTACCTCTAAAATGCTTCCTCCCCCATCGCTACCCTATTAAAGTATTTATCACACATGCGTATAGCCTGAAAGGGTAGTAAGACGCGTTGATTAAAAAAAACTGACTTAATGATATTTGACCCAATACGGTGTCCGAATGGTCTAAGGCGTCACTCCTCAATCGTACAATAAACTAGACTGCTAGTCCAGGCTGGGTATACTGAAGTTTTTTTTCTAAATGATATTCCACTGTTTCTCCAAGTAAAAATGGGTACATTTCTTTAAATTCAATCTTTCTCATCTCTAAGATACTGGCGTAATTATTGGACATGACCCGCCTCGGTGGCGTAATTGGCTAACGCGCTAGTCGTGTTGAGCTCGACCGCCGAGGACGGGGAGATCGAGGTTCGAATCTTGGTCGGGTGAACTGGGGGTGGTTTTTCCTAAATGGTTTTACACTCTACCTCCACGCAAATGCGGGTTCACTTCCTCTAAATTCAACCCTCCCAATTCCTAATCCATTAGCGTATAACCCAAACGGGTAGTAAGACGCGGTGCTAAATATTATTATTATATTATTATATTAGATATGAGTATAGCCCAAACGTGTACGTGGTAATGCGATGACAAAAAGAGATAAGTATATATATATATTTGCTATTGTGTTATTAAAAATGTAAATATAATCTTCCCCATATTTTAGCGACGCCCCTAGGGGATCATTGCGACACACCAGTCGAGAACCACTGAATTAATGGATGACAAACGAACCAACGCAAACACACACACACAAGCATTAACAACAACTATTTAAAAAACACTTGCAGCTGCTTGAAGATCCAACAGCATCACCATAAACAATCGTAGCCACTACGATATACGCTAGACGCATGCGCGGCACTACGATTCGTTTATAAATACCATTCGCAAAGGCGTTATCGGCTTTAGATTCGCGTTGTGTCTTGTAGCTTGCGGGGAGGGACAAGTCTCGAAAGAAGAGGGGGACAGCCACAGAGTCCTACGTGTACAACTTTTACCAGAGTCCGAAACCACACCGGTATACCCTAGAGCAAAATAAAAATAACAGAATAAATTCACGTCTTCTTCCAACAACATTTTTTAGTAAGTGAAATTCTTGAATATTTTATTGTTATAATTATTATAAGTAAATTTTACAAAGGATTGAAATACTTTTATATTGAGAGCCCGTCTCGCCTCACATAAAATTCGCAGCTTAAGTGTGTAGTAAATTTCGAAACAGATGACAAATCGTAGTGCAGTTACATTTTTAATAGACTAATTTTAAGTTTCATAAATAACTTAATTTTCAATTTAGATTATAATCGGGGGTGGACTGGGCCACCGAAACACCGGAAGACCTTCCTGTGGGCCGGTTGGATTTAGGCTTTCGCACCTACTTCAAATTAAAATAAAGCTATTTAGTCAATTCTAAATGATTGTTTTTATTACATTTTAATCAAAAGTTCCAGTGAGTAAGTTTAAGGGTGCTCAGAAAACATCATTTGTGGATGATATACGATGGCATTAAATGTAAAACCGTCCCATTTGTTGTTTCATTTTGTTGTTTAGTGAACGTTGACTGTTATTAGCTTTGTGATCTACACATAAAAATGTATGTAGGATCATTTTACAAACTTAGTTAGTTTTTTCATCACCGCATCTTACTACCCGTTTGGGTTGTAAGCTTATATACTGACTCGTTTTGCTCGTTGGGGCTCCGCCCCCTACGCCTCAGTGAGTTTTCTTTGCAAGTGGATGTAAACTAATGTAATTCCAGCGTTGTTTTGAACGTAACAACTTAAAGTTACTGGTATTGTATGTATTTTTCACACATTATTTAATTTCCCCATACTTATAGGGAAGCTATAATCATAAAATTTGGCACGCTTATGGCAATTGGAAGAGCCCAAATGCCTGCCAAATTTTATGATTCTAGCTTTCCCATAAATGTGTCAGAAAATTAAAAAAATGTGTGGAAAATGTACAAAATTTACCTAAAATCAAAAAATCTAGCTATCTAAGGTATAAGCGATGGAGATACGACAAAATGTAATAGGACCAAATTTGTGGATCTCGTCAAATCCGTAGCTGTTGGTGCGATCCGGTTTTTGATAGGTCTTACCGTTTAGCCAGAAGATACCTCAAAGAAAGATCCGCATAGACTTTAAAGTTTCTCCGCCATTTGAATTTTTTTCAAGGGTTAACATTTTTTTTTGTACTTTTTGGAATTTTCCCGTCGGTTACAGGCTAGAAGCTATACGTTTGCCAAATTTCAAGTTTCTAGCTCATCTCCCCGTCATCGGTAGTCTAACCTACTGCGAAAGTAGCACGTTAGACCGAAGTGGGTCTAAAATAGTTCAAAAATAGAATCCCAGCTATTGTCCAACAATTTAAAAACATTTTTGCTTATGTCAAAATATATGTAAGAATTTGATTTTTTTTAAATTGACTGAATAGCGTCGTAATCATCGATAATGTAGCTGAAATGGCCTCTGGGTTAAATTCACTAATAATTAAAATATAAATACTTCACCTTACCATTTATGCTTACACTGAAACATAGCTTCAGGGGTATTAATGAATGAATGTTAAGGATCGTAATATTTGTGGAACTTACCAGTCCACACCTAATTTCAGCCCTAACTATTTGAATGTTATCTTTGATTTTGCTTTTTAAAACAAGTCTATAGCTTGTAAGGAATAGGAAACATATTTATTTATTTGTAGGTTGAATATAAGGGTTATTAAATACCTAATCTAAGAGGTAGTGGCTGGTACGTAACTTTGAATGAAATACACCCACATTCGCGGGTATAAGGGATGAGAAAGCCACAATGATAAAATGTGGAAAACCATCCTCAGATCACCCACCCGAGATTCGAAACTTGACCTTCTCATCACTGGCATTTTGGTCTGTTGTTAGGTTTACACCTTGGATCTTGTAGCCACCGGTACATGTAAATAAAATATTATCAAAACAAATAAAGGGCTCCATCGTTCGAACTCGAAATACTTGTTGTGAAAACAATTAATTAATTTTGTAAAATGTGTTGGTTTTGAATATTTTATAAATAAATACTATTTTAAGGCTAAGATGCCCAAATAAAACTAAGTGAGATAATATAGTGAGCGTAAATAAAATGGTAAGTTTGAAATCATTTCATTATGAAGGAACGCATTTGACTGTTATAAATGTTACTAAACAATTTCTATTTAAAAACACCTGCTATGAATCTCTCACTTTTCTTTGATAATATAAATCACCTTTGAAATAATACTAATAATAAATTAAAATATTACCAATTTTTACCGTATTTAAAAACATCCGAGCTAAGAAAACCTGAATAAACACATCTTTAATTGGTGTTACACGTATGTTTCACTTAAGAGGGCCGCTTGCCGCGCAGGCGTCCAGCTCTAACGCTGTATTTAATTCTATAATACGTCATTTCAAAATATGGTTCACACCCAAAATATAGTCGAAAGATTACAACAGGGTTCTTTTTCCTTAACAGCCCTATATTTTAAGTTTTAGTAATAATTATTTTCAACGACATTTTAATCATATTCGCGAAGCTCTGGTACTAGGCTTGATGAAAAAGGGCTCTAGATTTGACCTTCCTCCAGGGCCGTAACTACCACTGGGGCAGTGCCCCAGAGCCCCAGAGCATAGGTGACCTCCGTGCGAGGATTTTTTCTAAATTATTTGTAAATGAAAGTAGACCAAAGCTTTAATCAAACGTATCTCTTCTCAATATATTTAACTTTCGCTGTTTTTCCTTACCAACCCGTTAAAACATTCGCTATACGAGATCAAGAAGAGTCACTGATAACGATAAAGGATTGAAACGAGAGGAGAGAGTTAACTTGCGGGTGGAGGTGCAGTGGGTAGGGAGGGACGCGAGTGGATCAAAACCAATAACTAACAACACACATCAACAAGACTTACTAAAAGAACGAGGGAATGTGGCTATTTAGAGGCGGGAGGGGACAAAATAAAAAAGGGGAGCCCCATTATTATCTGTCGCTCCGGGACCCCCAAGACTTTAGTTACGGCTCTGCCTTCCTCTAACAAATACATTAATTTTTACTTTCTCGCTATCTTACAGGTAGAGAAAGTATTGTGATTGTCAAAAAAAATCGAACTCGAGATTTTGATGATTATTGACGTTTCATGACTCCCTGAATCCGAAAAAGTTATTTTTGAATTTCCGTCTGTCTGTCTGTCTGTCTGTACCTCCGACTAGAGCCTAAACTATTTTACCGATCGGGCTAAAACTTGGTATCTAGGGTTTTCATAGGGTTGCTCCGAAGTGTTTTTGGAATTTGATATCTACCCCTAAAATTAAGGGTAGTTTACTGAAAGTCAAAAAAAGAAAAAGTCGATTTTCTCAAAATAGGTTCTAACTATTTTGATTAAATTTAATTTCTAAGCATTTATAAATATTCCAAACAAAATGGCTACTCTCAATATTTCGGCAAAATGGCTTTAAGGACTCCGGTCTGATGCGTAAATTCTATTTTTTTTTGTCATAGCTCCGAAACTATTTGAGATATGAAATTACTTATCCTTACAAATATGTCGATCTATTTATAATACAAATATTTTATTCGAAACATATTTTTATAAAACAAATAGATTTCAAGCTATACGCAAATATATACATTTTTTAAATTTTCGAACACTAAAGGTTAAGTATTGCGACCGTAAAAAAAATCTAGCCTGAAATGTTGATGGATGTTGACGTCTCATGACCCCCCAAACCCTTAAAAATGGTCTTTGCAATGCCGTCTGTCTGTGTGTCTATTTAAACTTAAAATTAAGAGTAGTTTTATAAAGGGCGAAAAGAGAAAAAATCGATTTTCTCGAAATCAGCTCTAACAATTTTGATTAAAATTCGTATCTCGGCGTTGATTAAGATTATAAATAAACTGGCTATTTTCATTTTCCCATGAAAATGAATCTAGGGTACTTTACAGAAGCGGAAATTTCCGTATCTCCGCAACTAATTTAGATACTAAATAAATCATCATTGCAAAATTATAGTACTATTAAAAATAAAAAACTTTTATACGGAATACATTTTTATAAAACCAACAGTTTCTGAGATATTTGCAAATATATTAATACAATTTTGTGAGCTTTAATTATAGAGAGATACTACTTAAGTTTTAACGCGATAACTCTCCAATGCCATAGAATAATTAAATATAAGCAAATCCCTCAAAAAGTGTATGTTACTTTTCCTTAAACCTTTTAGGAGAAATGTTTGTACAGCATTTTAGACTCAATAGTCAATATTTACATTTTTTATTGGTCAAAATTTATAAATGAGGAATTTAATATCGATGCGCTGACCTGAAAATGTGCAACAACTAATAAAATGTCGATCGGAAGTCAAAATTTTGAGGGGACTGAATTGTATCCACTCGGAAAGGTATCCATTCCGACAGTTTTGTAATAAACTGTGTTTGTGAAAATCCTGAATTATATCCACCTGAATTATATCCACAAAAACTGGAATTGTATCCACTCGGAATGGTATGATCGACTTCTATAATTTTAAAGAGACAAATCTTTTATTTCACTTATTATAAAAGTAGGTCCATTATATAAAATATATTGACCTGAAAAAAAAATCTTACAAGGCAGACAATGCCACCTAAGTGCATTCTAATTATTTATAAACAAAAAGTAATAGCTAAACTTGCATTTTCAACGCCACAGATATTCGGTAGTTATACATTAGTATGTTTATCAAAGGCGAAAACATGAACAATAATATTGTTTGTCAACATTAGAATTAGAGTTTAAGATCTGTGTTAAGTAACACTTTGATATACCACACCCTCCCCCCTTGTAACAGCTTGTAGACAATAGACCTCCCTCTACCCCCTCACCCTCAAAGTGTTAAGTGGTTTATGGACGACCCCTGACTGATGAGTGATGAAACACTGCAACAAAGCTGGATGTGGTTGCGTTGTAAGCGAATAGCTACACCCAGGTTACAGCTTATTTGGTGCTGACTGACAGTTCACAGCTGACTTCTGACAGTCAACATTTAGGTATATACCTAAANTAAACACATGTTTTTTTTGCAGATCATATGGTTTGGCGTAGGGATACATAATTTGGTCTGGTAGCTTTTCAAAGCCGTCAGAAGTCAGCTGTGAGCTGTCAGTCAGCACCAAAGAAGATAAAACTGAGGTTTAATACTTCTGAAGCAGATAGTTGTGGATCAATTTAAAGTTAGCAGAATGAAAGAGTTTGGTTGTTAAAGACTTCTTGCGTGGATAATTTTTAGTTTACATTAGTAAAGAACGTGTTTGATTTGGTCGTGTGCATTTATTACAACTTTTTGTTCGTATTTATAGGTTGTTTTATTTTAATTTGAGGTTTTAGAATTTTTAGGTCATTTTATGGGTCTTTTTTTTATCATTTTCAGGTCATCAAAATCCGGGCCCTGAGGAAAAGGAATATAAATTCAAAAGTATATTAGTTAATGCGTAATTAGCTTAATTAATTTCAAAGCTATACACCTCGGTAAAAAAAAAATCACTCTTAATTATGATGAAAGGGGTAAGGACACAAATAACAAATTAAAAATAAAGATTAAGTTTGTTCGTTTGATTGTTTCGTGAACGTGAATGATAAAAGTTCATTGAATGGCCTAAACCTACTAAATTTCCTTCCCCGCATTTTTCTGCCCGTTCAAGCTATTCGCGTATTCTTACTGATGGGATAGGAATTATAAAGAGAGGGCATGGAGGAAACTCACCCAAATATAAGTGAAAATAGCGTGGGAAACCATTTAGGAAAATAAAATTTCCCGATACACCCATCCAAAATTCAGACCATGAACTCCTCGATACCGGTCAAGCAAAGGAGAGACTTACGCCTTTGTCCGCATGTTCACCGAAGCTGGTAAAAGCGCATCTGAGCAGGATTTGAATTCCAATTGAGATCAACATTTAATTTTTAAGTTGAGTGAAATCAAGTGATTAGGATTTGTCTGTTAAGGTGCGGCAGAAGGGAGCGCGAGTAATTTTACAGTTTTTATATACCATTACAATTTTTTGGCCAAAATAAATAAAATATTTCTCCAGTAGCAACATAGATTTTATTTTTCTTCACATGCTAATAGCAACAGATCTTGAATATCTGTCGACGGTGTCCTGGAATTTTGTCAAAACTTTTTCTCCTTATTTAAAATGTTTTGACGAAATTCCAGGACACCCTTGACAGATATTCAAGATCTGTTGATATTAGTATGTGCAGAAAACTAAACTCTTTGTTTATAATGGAGAACTATTTGATTTATTTTGGCCAAAAAATGTATATTCTGTAAAAACTGTAAAAATACTTGCGCGCCCTTATGCCGCACCTTAAGGTAGGAATATAGGGAGCGCGAGATGAGGGAAGTCTATTTGCAGTTTTTATGGCATTTTTTTTTGACAAAATAAATCAAATATTACTTCACTAGAAATATAAGAGTTTAATTTTATTCACATGGTGATGTCAAACCTTTCTTGAATATCTGTCATGAACATAGCGACATTAGATTAAAGACTCTTTGAATGAAGATAAAAAGTTGTCATTAAATTCCAGGACACCCTTGACATATATTCAAGAAAGAAGTATATCACCATGGGAATACATTTAAACTTTATGTTTCTATTGGATAAACATTAAATTTATTTTGTTCAAAAAAAATGTTTGCCGCAAAAACACTGGCCTTAGCTTGCATTTCTAACACTACCGCCTTAAGTGAGGTCTCGAGCGAGCGTTGAGCGTCCGTCCAAATCGTTATGGCAATGGCTTTTGATCCAGAATATGGTCTGGCGCCGATCAAAGGTATAGCGAGAGAGCTTGGGAAACAATCCTCCTCCCCTCCTCCACTACTTCCACCCCTCCTCGCTATCTGTTGTAGGATATACAACAACACTGACCCAGGTGAAAGATTCAACAGTTGGACGCACTGGAGAAGTTTAGTCCGCTGATATCCAGCGGCCAGTGAACATACTGTTGTGCTTAAATAGTGGGTCGATCATTATTTTCCTACCTCTAGGCAGTCGCGTGCAGCGTTTATATCTTCCTCTTTGCTTGCCTCGTGTTGTGTGTGGTTCCAGTGTTTCCGTCTCATCCATTAGGTAGTTTTTTTTTGTCGTTGTGGTGGTGCTCCCGTATCTTCTTAGATCTCAGCAAGATACTTCATTGTTGACACTACTTGATTCAAACACCTGCGATTTGGGGTGTGCTGTGTAAGTTTATATGATATATATATATTTGTAAATATGTAATTTATTATACATATATTAATTTAGTGAAATAAGAATTTAGGTCCTGAATTTTTTATCTTCAAATAATAATGGTGCATTATTTCGAATGGTTGAAATTTATGTAGTTTATTTCACACTCGATTTATATCCCTTGTTATTTGCTAAACCTATTTAGTAAAACTGGTACTGAACGTGTAGTCCAAGTGAATGGAAAGACGAGGAGCTAATAAAGCACAAACTTTTAGCTTTGTTCTTTATATTGAAAAATAACACCTGGCCATGGTAATCGAACACGGGACTTTTGGCTTAGTACGCCAATGCTGCTCTTGACACTGAGCTCTCCACGAGTCTTCCCGCTCCCATTATCAGTCTTCACTTGTATTTTAATGCAGTCTGTGATGAGGGAAGAATGACCCTGAGCAAGCAAAGACTCCTGGATAGCTCAGTGTTAAGATCATTGGCGTACTAAGTCAAAGGTCCTAGGTTCCTTTCCGTGTACATTTATCAAATATTAAGTTAACGAATATGATATTTAGTAGGGGTGTGCGAAGGCAACTTTTTTTTTAATGCGAAGCGAAGTCGAAGTGAAGCTTGAAACTTGCTAAGAAAAGTCGAAGTCGAAGACCTTTATTAATAATTAATGCACATAGGATTACTGATAAGCTTAGTAAATTATCAATAAAGTTTTAATATTTACTTACATCATGGAGCTGATAAGATTATTTTGCAAACTTTACATATGCATGTCTTTTCATCTGCATTTCTATGATAATAATTATAAATTAATTAATTCTGTTTTCGTTTCCCACTTTCCGTATCAGCCATTTTGAGTAATAAAGACAAGGCGAAGAAGTTATTAAAAACTTCTGTGACAAAATGCAGTTGTAAATGTTTCACAGATAATTTCAAATAGATAAACTATTATGGACTAAACATTAGACGTGAGCTGGGATGATAGCACAACTAAAGCGATTTCTCTGCTTCATACCAGTGACCTTGGTGTTATTTCTTTATATGTATTTTTATTTTTTACAAAATTATGTTGGTGATAGTGAATATAATATATTAACATTTACTTGCCCGCTTTTGATCCATGCTTACGTTATGGTAGTTAAATTACCAGTCGGTGTTAAAATTCTGTTTAGTAACGGTTTTAAAATTATCAAATATTGAAATATGTAATATTTAGTAAAATAAAATTAAATTGTTTGATAATGTATTGAGGTTTTATCCTTCCTTCGAAATTTTTCAAATATACTCGAAGGTTATTATAGTATATGTCAAAGTAGAAGCCGAAGGAGATTTGACCTTCGACTTTGAATTCGACTTTTTGAAGCTTCGCACACCATTAATATTCTTATACGGCTATCATCCTTAAAACAACTTAAATAGCTTGGCTATTTAATCCATTATAGCTCTGTTATAAATGATACAAAGTATATCTTCGAGAGTAACAAATACCCGACTCCAAAATGTTCCGCGCAAGGCTGACTCAGTATGAAAGAGGTCGACCCCCACCCTTGGCCTGTATTGGTCCACAACTATTACGTCGAGATATAATTGGTATAATAATGTTATGTTTCTCTCGCAAACATTACCTAACATACACTATTGGGAGCATGCTAACACACATTAAGAACGGGAATCTTGAAATATGACCTTGACTTTAAAATACATTCTTTTATTTACATCGTGTTTTAGTACACATATAGTTTAAATATGCATGCATTCAATACACCAATTGAAAAGGGATGAGGAAGGTAGAATTTTCGAGGTAATATACCTGAGAGTTGGAAACCATACAGTAAAAAACACCCCAATACACCTTAACGAGAATTATAAACTATAAAAAGGGATTCAATGATTTCATGTCGTGACAGTGCATGAGCGAAAACTGGTCAAATTTAATATTTAATGCTTCTCCCGTACCATTGTTAAGGTAAAGTAATTAATGAATGAAGCTGAAATTGAGTACAACTAGACATTTATAGGAGGTGTACGAAATGAAATATTTATGGTATGTTAAATAAAAATAAATAATAATGTGTAGGCAGTTTAAAAATGGTAAGAAATACATAATTTCTAATAATATATTAATACTTGATTTTACCTCATTTTGTAGTACAGAATATCGTTATTTAGAATTAATTTTGTTTTTCAACCTAGCTCTAAGCGGGCGTTCAAGTATTACTTAAGCCCCTTAGAGGGGAGGGGTTCAAGCTTTGCTTATTTTTGCTGACAAGGGAGGAAGGGGGGTCAGAACAATGATTACGTAAGACAGAGAAAGATGGGTGAAATTGAGGAAGGGCGCATCGCAAGCCGCTTGAACTTCGGGCAGCAATGAAGATGCTCAGTGGCTAAACGAAGAAGTGGAGAAGCCTAACCTAGAGAAGTAGGCCAAAGCTTGAGTGACCTATCCCAGCCCTCCTCAAATAGAAACATAATAATTGAAAGTGTTGAGACGTGGATTCAGGGACCTTGGTCATCGGATTAAATGAAGTTTAAGGTATTTTTTTTTATAAATATAATATTCATGTATTCACTAATAATACTTTTTTATAACTTCAATTAAGAGTAAATTGAAATTTTAAACTTTTATAATGTTATAACTTATTTTAATTTTACATGTTTAATAAATTTAAATTAATTGTATAATAGTGTTAGTTGTTAATTATTTCACAATATTTGGTTATTCTTGTAAACAAATGAAAAAAAGTTTATAAATCTTACGTAAGCAAGAGAGGGGTCCAGCGTTTGCTTATTTTTGCTTACAAGATGGGAGGGGGGTTAAAAATGGCCAAAAATGTGCTTACATAATATTTTAACGGCCCCTAATCGTTTATTTTAATAATGTGTCCAAACCAATCATTTTTTACATAAAAGCAAAAGGTCATATAAACCCAACTAAGGACACACCCAGGAAAAGTGAACGCCGGATTTCTTATCTGGTCGGTGTTGGTGGAATGGGCTGAGGCATTGCTACTTTCTATCTTTTCCAAGATAACCCCCTTCCCCCCAACTATGTTAAATTCCCTGTCAAAAGGTTATATATAAATTCAAAACAATACTATCAGTTTATATTGTCGAATGACCTTGAGGTATCGACTTTCCCGTCACCAGTACCAGCACAGTGGCGTACCTAGAAATTTAATTTTGTGGGGGGAGGGGTAGTCACACAATCAAAGCTGTAATCAGAATTAAGTTTTGGGCCGTAGGCCGTTTGTAAATTCACCCCGAAAAACGACCCATTTGGACCAATTCCTACGATACATTTGGCGCAGTATTTGGACCAACCGAGATAGGACGTAAGTACTAAGGATAAACATAATTCTTCCTTTAATTTTTTCAGACCTAACCTAATGAAATCTAATCTAACCTAACCATCAGGCAATTTCCTTTCAGTTTTTAAAACCTAATCTAACCTAACCTAACGTAATTATTATACCGTTGAAGAGATACTGGCTACAGACAAGCTAGTCAGAAGTAAACAAGTACGCAATATAGGAATAACGTGTTTTCACAACTGCGTCAAACGTCCAGCCTTGTCCAAGTGACCCGTGTACTTCAGCTAGGAAACTCCTGATTGCGCCAAACGTCCTAAGTGCAAATTTTACGGGAAAGAGAATTTTAGAGACCACGGCCCTCAAACTGCTAGAGGCCAAGAAAATTTATAAGTATTAAAATATGTCTCTAGAATATATGCAAAGTTCTTCTTATGGTAACTTAGGGTAACTATTTACGTAATAAGTTCTGTAAATTACTTTTTTGAATTTATAATCAAAATTACTCATGTGATAAATTGATAAAATACTCTTTGGTTAATGAATATAGAATTAAGAGATTAAATATGTTTAAATAAGCAGTTTTATTTTGAAGTGTATAACTATTTTGATATTTGCGTAAAAAATTGATGATTTTTTTTAGCTTAATATTGTTAGAAAGAACTCTGAACTAATCATCGGCTCCATGCTGAAGTAGATATCTCTAAGGCACTATGCCTCAATACGCTTACCAACCAGTTCTGATAGCTTTGTCAGTTCGAATCCCAGTCAGGACACAGTTAATTAGTCTTAGCTTTATACCAAATTGTGGTGGCTATTAGCTATATATATTTTATTGTAACAAAGTCCTTAAAATTAGATCTAGCTTCAGTCTTGTATACAATGTATCAAAGCTAGTGCTTATGTGCTTTTTTTTCAACTAGGAATTTTAGGGGCAATTTTGAATATAAAGTCGTAGGTCTGGTCTCAAAATGTAGCCTTTTTATTCGAAACATCTACGCTCGATATTTTAGTTATACATATGATTCAAGTTTTTATTAAAATTATTTAAGCTCGTGGTGACAAGGGCAACTTCCCCATTTGATCCCCCCTCCCCTCTCCACCTTGGGTCTGCCACTGTACTAGTAAACCAGACAAAATTAGCTTGACATTTAAACCACTGGCCCATTGACGTGGATTAAAAGATATTAATAATTAGTGCTTGCATTTTAAAAACTAGATATTTTAACACTTCTTTTGTTAGCATTTTATATTCTGCATAGAAAAAGGTAGTAATTATGGAAGCATTGAAAATAAGGAGCTCTAAATATTTGAAAAAAAAAGTGGCTTGTCATATAAATTTCTTTATTGTCTGGTATTGAATACAGAAACGTTCAGTTTCAGTGCGAATCCAACTTGTTAACAATTGTTTCCTTTAAACTAAGGGTTCCGGGTTCGATTTCTGGCAAGGTCGGGAAAAATCTAGCGGTGGGGATATGACCTGAGCGGGTGTCCGGTGAATTTTCTTTAACTTGTGGGATTATCTAAAATATTTGTGCTCCACACGTCACTCAGTTCGTTGACGTAATACGTCGATAACTAATCAGCTTGATAGATTTATCCTTGCCTATTCACGCGACTTTGTGAAAGGAACTGTCCCAGCGGTGTAAAGTGGTCTCATGCATGACCTCTTTGAAGTGGTATACCAGACAGTTGCGGGCTATTAGTGACAACTTGTTTGTCAGCATCTGTTTACACAATTAACAGAATGATAGCGTGGAACCGTTATGGGATGTAGGCGCCTTCTTACCGGGTCAGCGTGGTGCTCAAAAACATACCAGTCCTCATTGGACTACTACTGGTAGTCCTGCACTGGTGGACACGTAGCATATGGCGTCAATCTTGTATGGTTTGCCGGTTACGTTAACGGTGGGATTCCCCTACTCCCCTGAATTGTCTCCCACCCTACCTCCACGCAAATGTGGGTATATTAGCTCTAAATTTTACCTTACTCATCCCTGCACCATTATTTCAAAATGGGGATAGCTCGGACTGGTAGTGAGAGTAATACGTGGCTCATGAAAAAAAAATTAAAAAAATTGTATGACACAAATATAGGCCTACAAGTTTTCTTGGTTTATTATATTTTTGATATTTTTCTTTCAAAAATCAGCTGTTGTTAAACCACCCTTAAATAATTTTATCTCATAGAAACAAACATATTGTTTTGTTACGCACTTATTCAACCCTTAAACCAACTTCTTAGAGACTTTTTTTTAAAACTTCAAATTTAAAAAAAATATGCTGTCAGTAAATTAACTTTAGACTAAAACAAGCATACGTTGTTTTTTATAATTAAAAAATACTAGTCTTAATTCTAGACCTGAAATGGAACTCGCCATTTTGTACGACCAATATCTTAAGGTCAAGTTTGACTAAAATTCATGAAACCGTTTTAGCTTTAGCCACGGTTACAGATATACATATGGGGACCAGAATAAGTATAACACACTATTTTTTTAAAGTTTGAGGGCACATAAAAGTTAATATCTATTATAATCTCAAGGTTAAAATTCTTCACGATTACAATACTTTATTAATATAAGACAGTAAAATTACCTTTTATTTTATAGTGCTGTCTTACTATCAGTTCTAGATATCCGTGTATATTACTTATGGGGTATGTATATACATTATAACTGCATTTATGCTAATTAATAGTGGGAAACCATTTAGAAAGAAATTAATCTCGGAACACCCGGCTGGGATTTGGACCCTGACCTGCTCATCATCGGAAAACTAGTTAATATGAGCCTGATACCAAAAGTCCATGTGACTACCAGAACTGGTTTGATTATACTAGCTAGTTATTTGGTGAATGGGAGTTAATTAATTTTAATACGTGTTTTTATATAATTAGTCAAATTACTGCCGCTAATACACACACACACACACACAC
>CABFWO010008794.1:0-15585 GCA_902155825.1 Timema genevievae | reverse complement strand
GGGTTGGTGTTGGTTGTACACTCCAATGATTCACCCTAAAGGTTATACATGAGTTTATTGTGACTGACGGCTGAAAACTGTCAACATAAACAGATTACCTATCACTACACAAAAAAGATTACAAACAAATAAACCGTCAAATCGCGAGCTTGTTTATGTATCACGTGGGAGACCTGGGTTCAAATCTAATCTAAAGCCATTTTCCACATATATGCTATTACTATAGAGCAAAGCAAAGATTAAATAAAGCACCATTTTACTAGATGAACAGATAATAATACATTAGGCCTAACTATACTGATTTGTCAACTGAAGAATAGATATATACAATAGTAAAAACTGTCTTTATGAATGATTTATAGATTTACTTATTACTAGCACACGGAATAAACATCAAGCTCATCTTGTATAGTGTGCTGGTAATGGGGAGGTTGAGGTTCAAATCCTGGCCGTTTCTACTAAGGGTGCTTATTCTTAAGTGGTTCCCCCCTCTCCTGAACATTGGGAAGACCTAGACGCAGCTGGGAGAATAACATCAGAATGAACCTCAAAAGTGATAGAATGTAGTGAGGTGGACTGGATAGAACTAGCTCAGGATAGGGATATTTAAGTGGGTGAATAAATTTAGCTCGGTGTATCCATTCTTCCCACTGGGAATCTATAAAGTAGGCCTAGCTTTGTTATTTTTATCTTCTCTATATATAAATGCGAAAGCCCTCACTCACCTACTCGCTCATCATTTATTTTCCTACTTCCTGAATATCTAGAAGGCTGAAATTCAGCATATTTGTACATCAGAAAGTACTTAGGAAAACTACATAAATTTCAAAATGGAAATCTGGGAATTAGGGGGGCATTGGGGTGTTTATTTGTATATAAAAAACGTTTAACGGAAGGTAGAAAATTAAAATTGTGTATGCAAGTAGCATTCCAGATAATAAAACCATTCTTAACCTTTGAAATTTCAAGTTCAGGGTTGGTGAATTGTAAGTAGTTGTGTAAAAACCTGATAGAAACAACTACTTACAATGGTGGTAAAAACTTAAACTAGGCAGGAAGTTAAAGGTACCACTTCATATAACTAAAAAGGTTTTATAATTTCAAATTTTTAAGAGCGACACTGTGATTTCGGGGTTGGGGGATATATCTTCTCTATATAAAAAAATCAAAAGCCTTCACTCACCTCACTCATCACTAATTTTCCCACTTTTCTAATAAATACAAGGCCAAAATATAGCATAGTTGTACACCATAGGTTACTTCAAAATACTACGTAAAAATAATTTGGAATTTCAAAATGAGGCATGAGGAAATGAGGGGATTATAATAGATAAAAAGCTTCAGTTGGGGTTTGAAATTGAAATTTGTCAAGAAACTAAATGGACCACTCCAGAGAACCCAGTAATTTCGATCATTTTAAATTTTTAAGGAAGAGTTGGTTAAATGAGGGAAGGGGGTTAAACATTTCAAAAATAATATAACCAGCCTCTATGTGTGGTAGAAAACTGAAATGTGGCAAGCAGGTCTAGGGCACGATACAACTAACTATGCTGCAAATATAAGAAATGTTAAAATAGAACTCCAGCGGTTCAAAGAATGAGTATTTCAGCTAGTTTTATATACATTTAACCACAGGGAAAGCAAACAAATCTTAAATTATGTTTGAATATTAATCATTTATTGTTTTAAATTGTGTTACACAATGTCAAAATAGAGATAGAATATAAAAATGTGTCAAAAGCTGAAATTTATTTTAAAGATTAACTTCTCTATACACAATATTTTGAATGCTTGCTTGTTGTTGCTAGTAAAAATAGAAAGAAGAGTGACAGAGTATTAATAATTGGTTGTTAAACATTTAAAGCAAATTAACGTTACATTACTTTAACAGTTTACAGTTTAGAAAAAGGAATAATTCCTATTTTACGTTTCTGGCCTAATTTGATCGGCTATTTTGAACCCACCATATTCAACTTTGGTATTTTGGACTTTTCTAGAAAATATACTAGAAATTTCAAATATTTAAGAATTAATGGGGTATTTGGAGTAATCCCACTACATTCTTGGCATTTTTAGCTGTCCATGTTTCCTAAAACTGTACAGTGATTTAGGCGTGATTGAATAACACACAGACAGACAATATTTAATTTGTATATTGTATAAGTAGGATTTAAGCTTTCTAGGAACGTAATTATGAGTAAGCATGCGATTGTATAGTTACAAGTCCGACAAGCGGTATGTTGTTTGTAGACGAGCCATAAGGGAACTTTGAAATAAAGTTAAACATAAACATTTCATTTATGAATCAAATTTGAACAACCAATTATATTTTTTAGAACAATCTGGAACAAATTTGGTACTATCAAACATATTTTAAAAATTAGGATTTTAATAGTTGGGGAACAAACTTGCCGGTGTTGAGGAACTGACATTCAATTTATGTTTTATAACCGTGTTTTTTGGGGGGAAGGGGAGGAACCTGTTCCCGGAGGAGGGCGTACGGAATATCTACCAAATTTTTTCAAATTTAACACTCAAAAGAAGTGATGTTTTAAGGTCATCTTGGACTCCGGATCCGCCCAGATGTGTTTAGTTTTAAATTCCAATTTTTTCGTCCTTCGCCTGACCATTTGAGGAGAAGGGTGGAAAGGATGGCTTCATAAACACTAGTTCACTGAGCAGTGAAGGATATATTGTAGTAGTCTAATAATTTTAAGAGTTAAGTTTTGTATCACCGTTGACGTACTATTATTAAGGTACACCTTGTGATAGTATCTGTTATTGTTATTTACAATGTCAAGTTTAGTCAGGAACTGAATAATAAAAGCGAGACAGATTATTAACTCCTGATTTATGTTGCGCTGGTTTACGAAGACTAGATGTACTGGGTTGTGGTAACACGACCGGATCAAGCTCCATAGTCATAATGTTGCTTTTTGCCTCAATGACTTCTCTAAAACAAAAATATTTATAAATAAAATATTGTATCTTTAAAACAAGAATGATAGTGTTTATCAAATTTAGGATATTTCACATAGATATATATGTACTAAAAAATAGTTACTTTCCAGTTAGCTTCTTTTTCCATCTAGTGACCATATTTAGCAAATTTAGTCGTCATGAGAATACGACTCAGCGAAGGGTTTTCAGCCATATTAAAAAAATCTCTAAAATATTTCCGGTAAGGTTCGAAAGTGCATGACCAGCCTACAGAGATGTTATTGTCTACTCTAAATGCTAGGACCGAGTTCTTAAACTATCTGCTAGTTTTAGGTATTGTCAAGTCAGTCAAACATGGAAGCTCCACACAAAAGTGTATTAAGCGAAGTGATGTGTTAAAGTGATTTACACCAGGAGATGAATTTATCTCTAGTTTTAAAAGTCGACCTCATGGAGGTAATAATCAAACATCTGCTGGTTCACAACTAATCCACCAGAAAATTGATATAAATTTAAAACCTTAGCACAATAAGATAAAAATTAAATAAATAACTACAAACTGCTTTATGGAAATGTTATTTTTAGATGTGGAAGTAATATTTAATTATTTAAAAAGTATTTAGGCGATTGTATTTAAATATTTGTTTTCTCAAAAAGAATCTGATGCATGATTCCTCGTAAACATAAAGAGTGATTTTTGCGATGCCGTCTGTCTGTGTGTGTCTATCTCAGCCTAGATCTGAAACTATTTTAATGGTCGGGATAAAACGTGGTATTTAGAGTTTTCCTAAGGCTACCTCGGGGAGTTTTTGTAATTGGATTTACAAACCTAAAGTTAAGGGTAGTTTACAGGATGAGTGATGAATGAACCTGGGCATGGGACAAATCCTGGATAACTTAGTGGTAGAGTATTGTCGCGCCAAGCCAAAGGTCCCGGGTTTGATTCCCATGTCCAGGTGTCATTTTCAACTAATTTAAATCAAATATTTTAATGCTAACAAAAATTGACAGCTCCATTCAGGGACTTTACCACGAGCCACAGCCAGTAACCCTTCTTCCCACCCCGCCTCACCTTTCACCCCTTCACACCAAAAAATACGAGTACGAACTTGGTTAAATCTGTCCCCCCCTCCCCTCTTCCCAATATATTGATACATCAAGTGATGGGATCTGCAGCTGACATGTTTGATAGATAATATCCATCACTTATCACTGTTGAGACTGCTGATGACAGGGAGATCTGAGATGGGTGTATTGCGAGAGGTATTTCCTGGATAGTTTCACACTCTTGTCTCTCCACGCAAATATAATTGGTTACACTTACCATAAATTCACCTTTATTCATCCCTAACATATTAGCATAATTGGTACATAGGCGTATAACTTGAACGCAAAGTAAGACACAGCTCTACATAAATAACTATATATAGGCCTATCTCAAATACAGTATACAATAGAGGGGCGTTTGGGTTTATTAGGCGGGAGGAGGAGCTTTTATATTTGTTGGTCTAATCATGTAGCATTAGGCTCTAATGCGACAGTTAAGACATTTAAGATTTAATACACAAATAATTAATTTTTAAACTGTTTTGTTGTCCTCAAAATGTATTTAATAGTCTCAATTCATGGTAATAACACTATGAAGTATAAATAATGTGTGTTCTTCAGTAAATAATTCTAAATAGAGTGTCATATCAAGGAATATGTGTGCCCTGTCCCTAGGTAATGTTCAGATATATTGTCCTGAGGGAAGTTAGAACCAATTGCAAAAGAGTGTTTGACGTGGTATGTGCAAACGTGGAACGCAGACAGTTATTTGCTCATTTTCTCTAGAATTACACACACTTGCTAATCCTTTCTTTTATATTTAAATGAACTTATTTAGCGAAACAATGCCAGTAAACGGAAAGAGATTATTATAAAGTGACAGAGTATTCTATTGATTCATAATGTGTGGATTTAATTAGTTTTGTTAATGTTTTAAGGATTTGTGAAATAATGATGTTTCTTGCGTGTATTTTATGAATTTATTGATATACCTGGAACGTTAAAGGTAAGTGCACAGCTAATAAAGTTTATTAGGGGTGTGTGAGCTTCTAATTGGCTTAAAAATCAAATTCAACTTTGTTTAGAAAAAAATTCCAGGTTGTCCACTAAAAATATTGCCAGCAACACACTTGATGTAGTAGGATGCCTAGTCACAGAGTTATTGCACTTCATTGTGAAGGAAAAAATCCTAGTTATTGGGAAAGTTAAACAATTATGCTTTCAATATTTTCTAAAATTCAAATTTTAAGTAGGGATTTGATGGCAAAATGAAGTTTCAGATTTGAAAAAAGGTGGATCTGACCCATCTTTAATACACGTACATTTACACACACATTAGATTTTTTGAATGACCTATACCACCGTCGACCTCGGTGGTCTTGGGGTAAAGTGCTCGCCTCAGGACCCGATGTTTGTGGGTTCGAACCCAACTTAGGTCGAAGGCTTTTTCTTGAGCAAGAAAAAATCATAGCTCAACATCCTTCGGAGGGGAAGTAAGGCCGTCGGTTCCATGTGGCATGTAAAAGAACCCTGGAAGGTATGTGAAAATACCTCTCCTGGCAGAATTGGTAGGTCATTTCACCTCACTCATAGAACTTCAGAGGTACAAGTAATCAGCCTTGGTGGCGCAACTTCAAAGAATGATTACAGCCAGGGAGTTTACTCTACCACAAAAACTAACTATTATCCTCATCCCCCCTCGACAGTTGATACTTTCCACAAGTTATATTTTTGATAGTGAATTTGTTTAATAAATATATAGTAATAAAGATCAGAATCTTCAATGAAAATAACCAACAAATATGTTGATACAAATTACTTGGAAATAAAGATAATTGTAGTTACCTAACATTATTAAAAATTAAGATGATAAAACCCAAAAAAAAATTTTTTTTTAGAATGTAGACAAAAGTTAAAATTCATTCAAACACAAAACTTTTTCAATTGTTTCATTAAATGTTCTAACACTTCTCATTTTCTTATTTATTCAAATGATGTTTTTCTTTTTTGACTTAAGTTTACTTCAATCTTTTACTTCTTTTCAAGCGCTTCTTTTCTTATTCCTGATGCATTCCTCACAGCATGAACCTTTTTGGAAATTGTCATATTTACAAGTCCCCGGCTGCAGTGACTGCATCATAAGTTACACGTTGAGTAATAAGGCTGTCTTCATGTAGGTTTTCAACCAGACATTCTTCATTCACAGAAAAACTTAGCTCAACGGCTGCATTGCTATGGAAGAGAACAAGAATTTTTTTAGTGAAATATTGTAGTTCCTGGGATGCATTTTCTTTAGAAAAAATATTCATGAAGAACTTATCAAGCTGGTCACCACTGGAAGTGAATTGTTTAGGGTAGTCAATAACTTCTTGCTCTGATACAAAGTCCAAGTAGTCTCTTTTTACAACATCAGCTTGCACGCTAGATAGTTGTTTCTTGTCTAGTAGGACTTCTAATGCAGGAGCTATCCTATTGGTCCTAACAGATGGATTTGAGCATGACTGCAGGAGAGAGACAACTAGCACCCTTGACAATTTTGTGGGAGAGAGGACACTTATGTAAAAGTTTGTTGCAGAGATCAACTAGGAGTTTTTGACAATCTTCTCTGAACTGAAGTATCTTGATGTCTTTAATTCCTTTCAAGGCTGCTGATGCTGCTAACCCAATAACTAGAGTAGGGAGTGATTTCATGTTGGAGTGTTTCTTCAAATCAACGACTAACAATTTTTTGTAAGTATTTGCTGAATTCATTACATCACATTTTACAATTCTGTTCATCTAGTGCTCAAGTAGTTTATTTAGCTCTGCAAACATAAATGACAATAGGTGTTGATTGCTCTGATATTCGGTGAGAAATTGCTCCAACTCAAGTAAAACTGACAGCATGGAAACTTGAAGCATTTTTTAAAGATCCAAGCCCTCGTCTTTTAGTACAGATATAAAGTTCATTAATATATCTTGATATGTTGCATCATCTAAAAAACAAGATGTTAAATATCTTGTATAAATTTCACTTTCACTCCAGAAGCGGACAACATCCATCTGGATCTTCTGAGCCACAGTATTTATGCTCTCATCAAATGAAATACAATAAAATGAGCATTGCTTAGCCAGATTCACAATCTCACTTTTGAAAAAAGGACCTAGTCCATGCACAATGATGTATCCAAGTTTATCTTTATGCATTTGAAATTTTTGGGCAATATCGCTATCGGAAAACATTACTTTAGAAAGATCACTACAAGCATAAAAACTTCTAGCAGAAGAATGTGTCATTATTTGATTAATAGTCCACAATATTTCAGCAAAAGAAACTTCATCTTTGACCAGGAAGCTCTGAAAAGAACAACTAGGTCTAATTTCAGGTTTTAAAACTACTTTATGGTCAATAGCACTAAAATGTACATCTTCATGTAGGCCTACAGATAACATCATTTGTGGTCGTAGGGACCAAGTCCAATATTTATTTGCTCCCAATAGCAGCTTTCACTCTGTCAACATGCTTCTTTCCCTTGGCATGAGATCGGATTGAAGATATTCCCATGTTACTTATATCAAAGTTAGTCTTACACAAAGAACAATGGCCTTTACTTTTATCACAATCCACTTTTTGTAACCAAAGCCAATCTTTAAACACTGTACTGTCCAACCAATCATCTTTAAAAGAGGTTTTTCCTCTGAGTTTACTCATTTCTTCTTAAACACAAAGGTCAAAAGATAAACAAGTGGGATCTGCAGAATACTCACACCAGGCAGAGCTTATGAATAGTGGTTTTCCTTTTGGGTGGATAGAGGGGGGTGGGGATGATTGAGAGGGGGGATGAAGTGAAGAACACAACAAATACTGTACTGTGCCATTGGAATGTCAAGGTCAGGCAGGTACACCAATAGTTTGAACTTGAGCAGTTACTAGTAACACATTAATCATAATAGTTACTGCTGGAAAAAAGTTAGGTGAAGGGGGGTAAATGGAAGGTTGACTGCTAGTGTAGTCAAAACAGTTATTTGTTTCTTTCTCTAGCATGTAAGGGGGAGGGGGTAGGGAGGGCTTTGTAGAGACTGAGAATAGAAAGGTCACCAAGTGAGGCAAACAAGATAGACCAGAGGGGGGGAGTAATTGAGGGGTGGTCAAATAATATCAGAGGTCTCAAAATGCTTAATCCAACATTTAATTTAATTAGGCTGAATATTTTTCCAGTATCTGATTTAAAATTCCAGTATATTCCAGTATTGGTAGACACCCTGTGACATAGTAAAATGCTTCATCAAAATTTGTATTGAAATTAACTATTTGATTTGATACAATATGCTATTTGCATCTCTCTTTTATATGTTGTTTTTATAACCTTTAGCAATGTTTTCTTAGCACCACATATTACTACCCCTTCCTGTTCTACGCCTACTCTGGTGTGTTAGGAATTAGGAAGATTGAATTTAGAGGAGCTGTTGCGTTGAAAGGGGGAAATCATTTAGGAAAAATCACCCTTAGTAATCCCGGCCAGGAGATCTCCCCGTCATTGTCAGTCTAGTATATTGCGAGTGTGATGCCTTAGACCAGTGGTTCCCAAACTTTCTAGACTCGCCAACCCCTTTCACAAACATCTGAGTTGTGTGAACCCCATAGCCACACATTTAATTTTATAGCTATTTTTTTATAAAAAGTATTTATTAATTGCAATCAAAAGGTTTAATACCTTAAATTAACCTACTAAGGAACTGTGGGTGGGATACACCACCAAAAATAATGCAAGAATATTGAAACTACATAAGTACACATTTAAATAATTATATATTTATTTAAAAAATTAAAACTGAAAGCAAAATAGTAACATTTTCTTATCTTTACTGTCACAATATTATCACATTTCACATGTTTTTTTTAAGTGGTACTGGAAATTGCTGCTTTGACATAACTGAAATCCCTTTCTGTAGTCACAAAAATTCCATGCTGATTTAAGTTTCGATAACTGTTTACGAGTTTTAACAGCTACTCACATCTTCGCGGGACCTAGTGAGAAGAATGTGCTTGCTTTGGATGGCACAAAGGTTTAAAGTCAGGAACTATAGCCGATAAATAAAGCTTCAAGTCGCTTTCAGCATTGAGCCTGTTTCTGTTGTGGAAAGTGAAACAAATTATTGGTGGGGGGTGTAGAAAAAGTAAGTATAATTTTCTGAAGAGATAATGGACAGAAAACTCATTAAGTTTATATTATATAATCTTGTAAATGTGCCTCACAAAATTTCACAAACTGTTAATTAAAAATCCGCCATTAAGTAAATATTTTGGCGGACCCCTTGGAAGATTTCGGGGTTCGCGAACCACAGTTTTGGAACCATTCCCTTAGACCATGCAGCCACCGAAGCGGCTTTTAGTAATATTATTATTTATTACCTTTTACAAGTTCTACCATATTAGTTTAGAAATCAATATATTTTTAATCTAAAATTATTCTAAGGAGTTTTGTAATGACATTGATTTTTCCGTCCTTATTAATATTTAAAATCATATTTTAACGTAAATATTTTCATTTTTCTTACTTTCACTTATTTTAAAATAAATTCATCTTTTCCAAACGACAGCTATGTTTCTATATTTCTGCACATGTCCGAAACATGGTTTATTTCCGGGTTGTATTTAAGAGCAGGTGCATAGTTTAGCCATGCCTATGTTTAGTTTTTGCGTTTAGATAAATAACATCATTGGTAGATGGAAAGAAATCAAGTAACAACCTGGGTTTGAAAATACAAAACTACGGGTATTACAGACCCAAGGCTTATGAAAAAGGCATGTTTTGAAACTATCATTAAAAAGTGTATATTATCAACATTTAAATAAATATCAACAAGTGAACAAATATTTTTCTTAAAGTAGCATCCTATCCATGCAGTTCAATATGACATAGCTAAAAGACGACAGCACCCTTACGCAGGATAAGAAATGAGGATGACGTTTTGGCTCATAACAGTTTTCCATCCCGAATCCCGATATTTTAATTCATTTCCAGTCCTGTTCTGAAATAAAAAAGTAATTTCCGTCCATCCCTACAAAAAAATACTTTAGATGTTGAAAAATACAACAAATAAACATGTAAATAATAATTTTAAAATAAATTTGCTAGGTAAGGATTGTGTATCGTTTACATACACATTTAGAATATTATGATAGAAATTACAAAAGGGCACTGACTCGAAACCTAGAAAGAGCACTAATCCAAAGGTCCCAGGTTACATTTCCATGTCCAGGTGTAGGTCTTAAGCAAATATTTTAGTATAATTTTGAGTGTTATTAAAAGTTATTGCCCACCTTGGGATATAGAATTTTGAAACATTAATTTGTAAAGTGTTTCTTATTTTCTGAACAAGAATTGTCATTGCAAAGTTTATCATTCATATACTTCAAGTAATAAGTGGTGTATTCTGAGAAAAATTAATAGGTATGCTCTACTCTAAAAGTTGCAGGGGAGATTTGGGGGCCGAGGACACTCAACCACCGTTGTCCAAGAATGTCAAGGGATTATTTCAAGGAAAATAATTGAAGATGGTTGCCTAGAGAAAAGTGGTTCTGCTTCTCAGATAATCTGGAAAGATTTCTCAGAAAATCTAGATGCGCCGGGAATCAAACCCGGGACCTCTGGGTCTGTAGCCAGAACCTCTGACCACTAGACCACAAAGGTGGTCCTCAAATTGTAATGATATCTACATGGTTAGAAATTTAAGTAAATATTAATATTGGGGCTAAAAGTAGTATGAGTATATTTCTGAATGCATAAGAGAGACAGCACACAATTAGCAATACTCAAATTAAAACATCATAATAAGAGTAAAATGAAGTGGTACATGGATTAAGCATCCATCAGATCTTGGTAAGAGGGAATCAGGTTGATTCTCCAACTCACGTAGCAGTTAAAACTATTTCTTAAAGCCTACCTTATCTCACACAATGCTGCTTGAAAACAAACAAGTCTCCCAACTTGATAGTTAATGTTCCAGAAGCTATTTAGATACGTAATCTCTGACTAACATAGGGGGGTCATCTCGGACTATTAATACTCTATCACTACGTAATTGGTTTATTGCTAAGAAATTTACACATATATTTTGCTGTAAGCAGGGGTAGGCCTACACCCAAGGGGGAGAGGGGCAAACAGGGTATTTGACTTCCCCTTCCCCAACATCACAAATAATGTTAATAAAAATTTAAATAATATTAAGTATAACTAAAAGTATAAGTAAAACTAGCATTGAAGATGTGTCGAATGTATAGGCTACATTTTAATGCCAGGCTTCAGGCTTAGACCTAATATTCAAAAGATTTACCATTACACACAAAATTAACAATTGAAAAATATATATAAATAATAGCTTTGATACCATTTGTATTATTTAAATCTCTTAATTTCTATAAAACTACTCTAAATAATTTATAAAAGCATTTAATATTTATAAATTTTCTCGGCCTTCAGGGCTTAGGAGGCAGTGCAACCCAAACCAGCTCTCTCCATCAAAATTTCATTCTTGCTACAGCCTTGATTGAATGCCTCTCCCAAAGTAAATGACTGGGTGCACCAATCATTAAGTAAATTATATGAAAATATATTTTATTTCACCTTTTCCTTCTAAACCATCTTGAAATAGTGAAATCACACTCCTGACTTTTGGGATTTTTTTGATATATAATTATATAAAATCACAATGACTAATAAGTCATTAAAATAAAACTTTAACTTCTACTATATAAATTTATACTTTTACTAACCTCGAGATGCTCTACTAAATACACTGACTGCCGCGGACATGTACAAATAGGAAGCTGAGAAGGAGATGAAATATGACTTGGCTTTAAACACAACTCATTGTATTTAATTAGTGTATAATTTAAAGCTTGTTATGTATATTATTATTTTACAATTAATTTGATATATATTTTATGTAATTTTACTTAAACTATACTAAATTAGAACCAATATTAGTTTTAAAATTATTAATTAATTACATGTACATTTACTATCAATTTAAACATTAGTATTTACACAGTTAACACAGACAGCATTGAATTAAACAAAAAACTAGTCCATATCATTATGGGTAGGCCTAAGCAGCACAGGACTAGCATACCCGGAGAATACACCACTGGAAGTAATTGATCAGAAGTATATTTTGAAGTGTTGACAAAACCAAAGAAAATAATTCACTCAAGGAATTGCAGCAGAACCAGTTGTTAGTAAAATGATCTAAATCTGGAGCCTTACAAATGTATTTATAGACCAAAAAGTTTGTTTTGGCACTAGGTCTCACTACTTAGTCGAGATATATGCTTATGTACTAAGTTAATGGTTTTAGGGATGAGGAAGGTTGTATAAATAGGAAGTGTACCCGAATTTGCATCAAGGGAGTGGAAAACCATTTAGGAAAAAAAACACCTCACTACACCACACCAAGATTCGAATCTCCATTTCCCCGTCATCGGTAATCTAGTCTACTGCGAGAGTAGCGTCTTGGACCATGTGGCCATCGAAGTGGGTGCACAGGAAAAGTAGCTTCTGATTTTGTGCTGAAGAAACTTATTTTCAAACTTTTCTGTTATTAAAATCTTAATTATTGTATGTCCAATAACTTCAAGGCTGTGTCTGAATAGTCCGTCTAAGGGCCCTTGGAAGCCATGTACACTTTAAAGTTGCAATGGCGTCGGCTGAAAGGCTAAAAGTGATTTTTGATGGTGTCTGAAGTCTCTTAAAGTGTAAAATTTCACCCCTTATTGTACACTTTACTAAGGGGTACATGCATATTGCCCTTTATCGCACACTTTAGTTAAATTAGCTTTTTATATTGAATGAAAGTATTATATATTTTGTGAAAACGGAATAAAACATTCACATAATGTTCAATAAAACTAGTATGGTTTAGTTTTTGTTTATATACATGATGTTAAACGGTTAAATTTCTCTTTCTAGTGTGAAAATCTCTCTCAAAAGGAAATTTATTTACAAGTTAAAAAATCTTCAGCAAAATTTGTTTAAGAATAATACTTTACAGATAGATATAAGTAAATTAATTAGGGCAATCTATATAATATATGTATATATTTAACAATCTTTCTACGTATGCAAAAATGTTTGACACGCTCTTTGGTATCCCTGCATACATCGCTCTTCTTTTGGCACATAGCTGTGATTCCTTTGTTTATTCAGCAGTCACTCATTCCGGCAAAATGTTTAAAACAAGAGATCAACATGTAACTTAAGTAATATGTTTTGTAATTCCTGTAGGCTTATGTATTTATATGGCAATACTTTTACATGCTTTAAAACAATATTGACAATGATAATAATGTAAGCTAGGCCTGTTTTAGTTGTCAGCTTCCCAAAAATTTTAAAGTTTATAAAACTGTGATAGGATTGACCATTTTTGGCACACGTTTTCCAAATACGTCTGATAACAATAACACATAAAGGGGTTAAATAATACAAAATATAGCTTAACCTCGTTTTACTTTTGTCTTCTTTTAAGCATATTATGTTATTTTTTACTATGAACTTATGATTATTGTAAAATAACATCATCGGTATATAGTTGATATTATTCTTTACAGGGACAGTGGATCAAACCCTAAGGTTTGTAAGAATTAAGGAGGATAAATGACAAATATGAATTTGTGCCTTAAAAATGTCACCATTGACAAAACACTATCAAAACTCAATATTGTTACCATGGAAAAGCATATTTCAAAATTAGCCACCAGCTGGCTCTAGCTATACTTTGCTGTCCGAAAACTATCATGCACCCTATGTACTTAAGGGTGCCAGAAACGTATTATATTAAAGCGTGCAGTAAAGTTCACGTGTAGGGGACAGACTATTTAGACACGGCCCAATTCTCAAAATGGTTGTTGAAGGACTAGTTAGTCCTCCTCTGGTAAGATTGAAATAGTTAGCACCTGTACTATGCCCAACTAAACACTCAATGGATTAACTGCATTCCAAACGAAAGAAGTTGGCCTAATTAGGTAATATCTGTTTACATTGGTAGCGTTGTTGTGATATGAGTCAAATACTGTACATACAAAATAACACCATGACACAACAACTACAAACTGACAAGCATTCACAGTGGAATTCAGGGTTAGAAACATCTTAACAATACAAACAGTATAAAGATCAAATAAAAGACAATTTTAAATACCAAGTTAAAATATATTACACCATATATGACGAGTTGGATAGTTTAAAATGTTTTAGTGACCAGGTAATTTACATAAAAGTTGATTTTGAGTTTTTTCATATTATCTATGGGTTTTTTTTTATCCCTGTACTCCTTCCAGTATTCCGGTATGTGCAGAAACACAATCTATAGATGTTGATCGTACAATCAGGTGAAATGGAACTTGCAGTGCTGGAAACCTGATAGGATGTGTAGTTGAGATCCTGAGGTAAGCATCTGTTAGGTGTGAAGTGATGTAAACAAATTTGTTTGTGAAACTGAGACAAGTTGGAAAGATCTATGGATAGGAATGAGGAGGGGAAATGGTTCTAATCTTCTCTTTCTACGCTGGAGGCTAAAGCGGGACAGATGGGGTTTAAAAGATTTTAATGTCCTTGGGTAAATATTTGAGAGCTTATAGGGCTGTTTAATATTTATAATTTGTTCTAGCACCCATTATTGGGGGATGAGCCCACCAAACCCCCACCCCCGCGCTGAAGTTATTGGCGGGCAACGGCCTTGACAATGAGGGTGGTTTTTCGTAAATGTTTTCCACTCTCATTTCACACAAATGTGGGTGAACTTCCTCTAAAATCAAGCATCCCCATTCCCAACACATTAGCGTAATTAGTGCATATGCCTATGAACCGAACAGGCAGTAGATGTGATGTTAATAAAAATTAGGCTGGGAGTAGTTTTGTATATAGGAACTGTGACAAAAATGAACAGGTCCAGAGGTGGAGCAGTAGCAGATTGCTCCTGCTCCACTAAAGGAACAGTTTTTCCCATCCCTAACTTATAAGCTGTTTGACATTACTGTGTTGACCAGCCTCAACACAGTAATGTCAAACTTGATGATTCCAGCCTGTAACTAAAGACGGCCGTGATCTTCCTCATTACTACTACCCCACTCACAATGTGGATAGCCCGGCCATGTTGTTAGACAGTGCAGAGTCATTGAACCACAGAGCCATTTTTATACTAAACAAGCGTACAATAAAAATATACAGAAAGTAAAATACCTGGAAGCGTGATTGAGGAGAAAGGTGAAAGTAGAGAGGCTGTAATGAGAAGAGAACAGCAGGGAGAGTTGTTCTATAGGTGAGTCAGAGACCTGCTATGGAGAGAGAAGTGACCTTGAATTGTAAGGAAGTGTTGTACTGGGAGTACTTTGTACCCATTGTCACACATGGACAGTGAATGTGGGGAAGAGTTGGGGTACAGGGAGCACATGAGATATTAGAGAGATGGGAGGAGTAAATAATAGAAATTAAACGAAGAATGGTGGACAGATAAAGGAATATGGAGGCATTTACTACACCTAATTTCATAGCTGAGGGAACTGCAGGTCTTATGGAGAAAAGATTTATCTTCGCTCTCTCTCTGTTACCGGTTGCCAAA
>CABFWO010008793.1:0-15591 GCA_902155825.1 Timema genevievae | reverse complement strand
ATCCTCGAAAAACTCCCTATCCTATTAGTTAATTTAGTTTGAGGACCCTCGAATCCTCGAAAAACTCCCTATCCTATTAGTTAATTTAGTTTGAGGACCCTCGAATTCTCGAAAAACTCCCTATCTTATTAGTTAATTCAGTTTGAGGACCCTCGAATCCTCGAAAAACTCCCTATCCTATTAGTTAATTCAGTTTGAGGACCCTCAAATCCTCGAAAAACTCCCTATCCTATTAGTTAATTTAGTTTGAGGACCCTCGAATCCTCGAAAAACTCCCTATCCTATTAGTTAATTCAGTTTGAGGACCCTCGAATCCTCGAAAAACTCCCTATCCTATTGTATTCCAGAGATTCAAGATTCGTAAAAATCTCAAAGAGTATTTTGAATACAGTTATGGTCACCTTGACTTCAAATAACGATTTCAAGCAATCGAAAAAGGAATTATAAGGATGTGTGTGATTGGGAAGGTAACAAAAATAAAAAAACACAACATTTTATTAACTTAAAGGATTTAGTAAAATAAGACTTCTATTTTTGTTTTATGACGTAATAGACATGAAAAACAAAATATCGTTGGTCAACGACACCAAGCCTTAAACAATTTTTTTAATTTCTCGCTATCTTACAGGCAGAGAAAGTATTGTGATCGTCAAAAAAAATCGAACTCGAGATTTTGATGAATCTCAAAGTTTCATGACCCCCCGAATCCGAATAAGTGGTTTTTGAATTTCCGTCTGTCTGTACCTCCATATAACGCCTAAACTATTTTACCGATCGGGCTAAGACTTGGTATCTAGGGTATTAATAGGGTTTCCCCAAGGGAATTTTGGAATTGGATATCCAATCCTAAAATTAAGGGTAGTTTACTGAAGGGCAAAAAGAGAAAAAGTCGATTTTCTCAAAATCGGCTCTAACGGTTTTGAATAAATTTCATTTCTAAACATTTATAAATATTCCAAACAAAATGGCTACTCTCAATATTTCGGCAAAATGACTTAAGGTCTCCGGTCTGATGCGTAAGTTATCATTTTTTATCATATCTTTGAAACTATTTGAGATATTAAACTTCTTATTATTACAAATTTGTAGAACTATTTATAATACAAATATTTTATTCGAAACATATTTTATAAAACGCATATATTTCAAGCTAAACGCAAATATTTTTATTTTTGAACTTTTCGAAAACTAAAGGTAAAGTATTGTGACCGTTTAAATAAATCTAACATGAAATTTTGATGGATGTTGACGTCTCATGACCCCCGAATTATATGAAGTGGTCTTTGCAATGCCGTATGTCTGTGTGTCTGTTTAAACTTAAAATTAAGAGTAGTTTAATAAAGGGCAAAAAGAGAAAAAAATCTATTTTCTCAAAATCGTCTCTAAATATTTTGATTAAAATTCTTATCTCTGCGTTGATTAAGATTATAAATAAACTGGCTATTTTCATTTTCCCATGAAAATGACTTTTAGGGTAATTTACAGAAGTTGAAATTTCCGTATCTCCGCAATAATTTGCGAGACTAAATAACTTATTATTGCAAAATTGTAGTACTATTAAAAAAAACTTTTATATGAAATATATTTTTATAAAACCAACATTTTCTGAGATATTTGCAAATATATTAATACAACTTTGTGAGCTTTAGTTGTAAACATATACTACTTAAGTCTTAACGCAATAATTCTCCAATGCCATAGAGTAATTAAATATAAGTATCTAAAAAAAGTTTATGCTATTTTTCCTTAAAGCTCTTAGGAGAAATGTTTGTACAACAATGATCTATCTCCATTTTGGACTCATTAGTCAATATTTACATTTTTTATTGGTCAAAATATATAAATGAGGAATTTAATAGCAATGCGATGACATGAAGATGTGCAACAACTAATAAAATGTCGAAAATTTTAAACGGAAGTAGACATTTTAATACGAAGTATTGAACATTGTGGACCCAATATTGATCTTTTTTTTTATCAGTACAAACATACAAATGAGGATATTAATTCTTTAAAATTAAAATTTTAAACCGGGACTCGAAAAAGTTTTACATAAATATAGTGCAATTTATGCTTGGGTTTGCTAGCGTATGTTATTTCGTTTCACGTATATTACGAGTTTTGAGTAAATATTTCCATTTTTAAACAATAGAGCAAGAAAGTCTGTGCGAAGTTCCGTACCATTTATTTTAAATATTTTCTCACTAATCAATTAATCAATAATCGAGAATTCAAATTTGGATTCAAGATTCTAAAGAAAACATATGATCCAGATTCGAGAAATATAGTATCCATTCCATCTCAGTAATAATTATCTTTGCTAATGTAGGGTAATGCAAGAGAATAGGAAGGGTTGACACTAAACGGTACAGTGCAGCTATTAAGATAAGTAGATGATTTAGCTTTGTTGGAAAATAGTAAGAAAACTGTTGAGAAAAAGGCAGAAACTTAATTAGAAGCTATTAAGGAAATAGGTTTAGAAGTTGTAACGATACTGATTTGAACCGCTTTCATATATTTAAAAAGTCATGGATGAAGGTATTTTTCTTCAATAAATTGTATGTAAATTATCCTTATAAGACTTTATCCATGGAGAATCACGCGCTTTTCAAGAATAATGTAGAAGGCTTGCACCATTAAAACTTATTTTCTATTTCAAAATTAAACTCCGTAGTATTTACCAAACAAACAAGAGACGCCAGCTCCCTATACCCAATAGGAAGCTATCCTTCAGGACACCTGTCGCAGGGACGCTTTCGATTTGTTGGTTTTGACACTGGTCACGAGAGGTCCAAGGGGCAAGGGGCATGTCATATATAAGCTGTGTGTGTATGAACACACAGAGTGTCGGCGACATAAACAGAGAGTAATCACATAAATCTACACACTGCCGGTAACATAAATCTACAGAACGTTGTAATAAACCAGTTCCATGATCTAAATAAATCGTGTGCAACATTTACAGTTGTATTTATTTAAGTAAAATATCGTAATAATTGGCGCTCGATCACGGGGCTATAAATACCAATTATATCACAAATTAAACTGCAACCGTAGTATTATAAATTGAACGCTGAATAGATCTAAGTATATGATTACACAGAAAACACAGATTGTCGTCCTCACTTTGTGTTATTGTGTTCACACAGTTTACCCTGAAGGTATCACTTTTATTTTGATGGATTACGCTAGGGTCCTATCTTATAGGCCATGCCATAGTGAAACAATTCAAGGTAATATTTCTGCCTTGCAGGATAGACCAAGGGTATTACTTCTCGCCGTTCACTTCTAAACCTATTTCCCAGCTAGCCTCTAATAAAATGTATGTGCAGAAACAGATTTATTACTATTAGCTAACAAATATAAACTATTTGTGTATTCTAATAGCTGAAATGTATAGTAGGGTGGAATGAAAATAGAGGTTAAAACACTTATTTTAAATAAAGTTTTCTAGTAGGGCGCAAAAGTTGCCTTTTAGGATCTGTTTTAATAGTGCAAAATTTTGAAGCTCTATGAAAATATTTTAAGGTGCCACAAAGTCCTTAAAAAATTAACTTCTAAGTAAAAACACCAAATGTTCAAAAAAGGTTTTTGGACTATAATTTTTATTTTAAACGATTTAAATAATATTGTTGACAGATATAAAAGCATATTTTTCATTTAAACCTTTGCAAGTTTTACAAGAAGATATTTATTCGATTGCAATATATGTGTTAATATATCACATTTTTGTGATTTTTCATGGAATTTCAATGAATACAATTATACTATTCAAAACGGATATAAATATTTTTCTTGTGTTATAAAAGGAACATGCATTCACTATAGAATAAAACCTGTCACTATATATAAGTAATAAGTACATACTAAAAATCTTCAATAGAATAAGAAAAAAATGGCATTAACCTTTTTTGTTAAAAATTAACATTGTCACTTTACTTTTATATTGAAATGTTTCTTAGTTTCAAATATTGGCATCAATTTCTACGATTCTATTTTCACTTTCAAAAATCCATCTCTTGTGAAGGCCCACACACAGCCAATGATTATTCAGTAACTAATTTCACCATTCTTTCAACGGCTTGCGTATGACACGAATAATGGGGAAAGTCTATTGGTGGAAGGTCTTCATTAGCTTGTGCTGAACTTGTTATAAACAGTTTTAATTCCTCCTCACTTATGTGCTTGGTCATTGGTGGCTCTGTTACTTTGATGTCATACCAAGTGATCATATAAATATAGTCTTCAGCTTTGAAGTTTATAGCTGGAATAACAAATTTTCTTATTCCTTCTTTGTGCTCCGTCCTGGCTTTAAGTTGTCGACTTAAACCTAGCTTTCTCACGTGTTTGCATTCGTCAGTATCAAGCATGGCAGAAGGTTTTCAGGTGCTGCAAAATAGTTGTTTCTTTAAATGACTGGATCAATTACATTCCGAAGGTGCTCTGAGAGGTATCGGGAATACTTTATAAGTCTCCATAAATGCTTTGCGCCATGAATATAAATACTGGTTTCAGCTTTATGGTGAACCAAACAGGTGCACATACTTTAAGAATGTACTCTGCCATCGTATAAAGATTTTCTGGTGGATTTTCTGTCCCCACATACAAATGAAGTAGGTGATTTACCATATTCAGCCACCTTGAATGCGCAAGTTTACCTGGTTTCCTCATATATAGGTCATAAGAGCACAGACCACTAGATATTGCATGGCACATTCCCAATAAATATTGTTGGCCTATGCTCAAGTCATGCATAACTTTCAAGAGAGGCAGGCTATTTTCAATTGGTGTGAATTCAGTTACTAGAAGTTCTTGAGAGTTCTCAAGTTTCTTGCCTATTTCACCACCAAACTTATTTGGTCCTTTTGTCTTTCCATCCAGAAAACAAAAGAGGTGACTTAAGGTCAGTTCATTTCCATTAAAGAGAAAATCATTCGCTGTAGCGGCTTTCCTATTTTTTTTCTAGTAAAGAGATGACACCATTAGTAGTTCCAGTGTTAGTCACAGTGTCATCACATCCTACAGTAGTTATGTCTAGGGGTCGGTTATTAACATTATAAAATGACACAATGCTATCCTTAATACCCTTTTCAGTGCAAAAACGTGGTGCCACATGTCACAAATATTTCGATGCAGGCTCTTCAATAAGTGACACATGTTCTTCTACAACGGTTTTCCTGTAATATTTTCTCCCTATCTTTTCCTGTACTACAGTTTTTTTTATCGTGTTTCATTAAAATTAAATCCCTGGTTAGTTGTTGTAGTGCTTTTATTATGGATTTCTGTGCAGTTTTTTTTTAAATTATTTGACCTTGCTCTTCTAATCTTAATTCTATCAATTGCTTTACTTTTGTCCTCTTCACTAATGAGGCCACTATCCTGAAGAGCTGCACTTGCAATTGCTGCAGCAGCTCTATCAGAAACACCAGTTCCATCACATACTGAAACTAGAGAAAGCAGTTTTATGTGCATTTGCAAACTTGGTGTTGCAATCTGATAAGATGTTGAAGCCACAACATTCTTCCTCCTTCCTATTCCTTTTCTATTTTTTGAGCTTAAATATTTCAGTATTTATCATGATACTTTCTAATAATCTGCAAATCACGAGTGTGGGATATCACAAGAATAGAAGCTCTTGAACACAACTTTTGAATTTTTTCTACCAATATTTCTGATATTAATACTTCATTTCTTCTTCATAGGACGGGAATAATATTTTACTAAGGTCTTTTGGAGAGCCAGAAATGGAGCACTAGTGCATTGGCCAAGTCTGTACTGTTTTTTACATTTCCATTTTTACTTTACTGTTGCAATATATACACAAAAGAAAATAACACTATTAGTGTTAACTGTTAGTAAAACGCGTTGAAAATTAATAATAAAAAACTATTGTATAAAACACAAAAAGAAAAACTAGATGAAAAAAAAACTGAAATGAGACTGTTTCACATTGGAATTGTAGTACCACATCACAGCAGGAAGCTGAGAAAGTCACCGACTGGAGTGGAGATTGGAGTTACCCCTCCCTGCCTTCTAGGCGGCGCTTGTCACTGCTTGTTCAAGGTCACTCTATACCACAGCTATGCTACTACTTGTCACTTTCTGTCTGATATTGATGGAACGAAGAATATCAGAGTTAAATGTTTATGTAAAAATAATTTAGTAACAAAAAATTTTAAAAATGTAAAAGATGTGCAAAAACCATAAAAAGTAAAAAAGAAAACCTGTTTGTGGCACCTCATAAAATTATCTGTTTGATTTGATATTTTTGTCAATTGACAACAATAGTCAAATGCTCATTTGTATCACTATTATAAAGTTTTATTTAAAAAAAATATTGCTTTCAGAAATTAAAATAAAAAAAAATTGAAAAAATCATAAATGTATTAAACTTCAAACTGTTTGCGGCACCTCAAAAACTTCTCTGATTGCTTTGATGTTTTAGTGAGTTGATTACATTAGTAAAAGGCAAGTTCATACCGCTATTAGACCTTTTAATTAAAACATTTATATTTTCACTCCACCCTAAATGTACAGTTTTATGCGAAGCTTTTACTACTCTCCTGTTTTCCCTAATAGCATGCTCTAATCCTTTATTAGGAAGTAATGAGCAAAGTGCATCTTCTTGTTTCAATCCATTATGCGTTTTGAAAGCATTGATAAATGACATACAACCCGTACCCTGCAACGCGTATCTGTCAAACATACCTCATTTAGATTGACAGGATTTTTTGGTTATGCCAATGTTAACTAAAATGCCATATACTTTGTTTCTTTTAAATGACCCATAAGCCTTTTTAAAAATATATGAATAATAATTGATGTACCAGCCTGTTGTATTCCCACGTTTTCTTTAATATTTGTCGGATGGTTAAAATCATTATCTGTTTTCGATATATTTTGTCAAAGTACACACCCATGACACCCAAATATTTCCTCTGCTTATGGCTTTAATCTTATTAAAAGTGCTGTAGATACAAAGTGATATAAAACGTAGTTGATAATGAGATACATCTAACGTTATTAAACACTTTTCCAGCACCCTTTTAAAAAAATGTATATTATTATATTTCCCATCCATTTTATGGTATAAATTCACAGTTACATATGTAACATATCAGTTTATGAATTTCTACTTCTAACATCATATCTCCATATTACTTTTATTAATTCTCCTGAAATTGAATCTCTATCTGTAGCTTTACGTTCCCTTAACATTGGGTTTATAGCTCTGCATAACGCAGAACTAATATTGAAAGGTGCATAACACGTGGTACGTAAGTAGTTGAATCACATTCGTTTCAATATGACGTTTATAATCGAATAGTTGGTGCACCCGTTCTAAGAACGGGAATATATTATTATTATTATTATTATTATTATTATTATTATTATTATCATTGCGTCTTACTACCCGTTCGGGTTATACGCACTTACGCTAACGTGTAATGGTAGGGTGATTGTCAGATGAAATGGAGGACCTACAGTTTAACGTGCGATCCGAACCACGGTGGAGGCCTGGCATTCCACACGTTCACAAGTTGTGATTAATACACGTCTTGTCAGAGGTGAAGGAAGGGTTGAGAATATATAAAGTAGCTTCTTATATTTAGTATACAAAATAAACCACAGGGAAGAGTAGCCAAATCTTAAACTATGTTTAAATATTGGTTATTTATTGGTTTAGATTGTGATACAAAACACAAGAGTAGGCTGAATAATACACAATGTCAAAATATCGATATATACTAAACACGCATTAAAAACTGACAATTATTTTGAAGATTAAGTTATAACTTCTCTTTACACAATATTTTGAACTCTTACCTGTTGGTACTAATGAAAAAAAAAGTTTGTCACAACAAAATTGTTTGCTAAAGGATTGTAATTAAATCCAATCAAAAGTGTTTTAACATATTGTTTACCGCATTTGCTCTGTTTATTCTTTTTACACATTTTTTCTGCTTCTTTTCTCACTTTTAACATCTTTTTAACCTCTTAACCCTTAAGTAATACCCTTTAATCACTTTTTTACCCTTTTTAACCTCTCTCTATCCTGGTACCCAGTAGCACTCCTAGTCTTTCGGAGGTTCTCTATAAGTTTTGGCAACAGTGTCATGTGTTGTTTCTGCCTGTTGAATTCCTCTGCAAATCTGTGACAACTTGTTGATCCGGGCGCGATAATTATATCCAGACGCTCTACTTTAGACAAAGGCATTTCTAAACAGCATCTAAAATAATTTATTAATCTATTTTCTATGCATGCAGATATTTGAATCACCCTGTAGAACTCACAAACTTCTCTTCAACTTCAACAAAATACCTCTTTCGTCACTAGACAAACAAGAGTCCATTAAGCTTAACCTATCTATTTACAATTTAGTCTAAAATCAATAACAAATACATTCTATCGCAATCAATTATTATTTTGGACATCTTTTTAGCTTAAACTTTCAGATTTTCAATTACTTAGTTTAGTACGTTTTGAACCAATTAACAATTATATTAGTTCAACATTATAAACTTATATTTAGATTAAAACATTTATCTCGCAATCTGTATCACCTTTTACGTCACAAATCTAAAAACATTATTTTAAGAAAAAAATGTATTTATTAAGTTTACATCTTATGAAATCGAACCAAAACCACTTAATTATAACCACCTGCTCACATCGTTAGTCACGTGGTCTAATCGTCAGAGTGGTCTAATCTGGTCTACTAGTGACAAGGAGGCTTGGGCTGGCATACAAACCATAGGGGACGCGTTTCTCCTAAATGGTTTCCCACTCTCCTTCCACGCAAATTCAGATACACTTTATCTAATTACTAACTCTTTGATACATACACCACTATTTTTATTTAATACCCACAGCCCAACAGGATAGTAATACGTGGAGTAAAAAATAATAAACCAACATAGTTTTTACTCTTGATTTAATTTAAACAAACAGTTTTTGGGTTTTGTGACATCTACATTTCATTACTTGCTTTAGAAGTCAATTATTAGAACAATGTTATTTTAGCTCTGCTTCTTACTACCCATTCGGTTTGTACGCCTATTTAATAACCAGGCATTACTCTCGCAGTAAACTTGATTGCTGATGACGGGGAGATCCAAGCTCGAATCCCAGTAAGAATAGTTTTTATTAAAATAGTTTACATTCTTCCTTCACTCAAATGTGAGTACATTTACTTTAAATTCTACCTTGTTCATCACTTCCTCATATATATATATATATATAAGTATGTATTAGGATAGTCCGAATGAATGGTTATACACGTTGTATATATATACACACATAACACAAACACACACAAAACGGTGTCAGGAAAATTGCGCCCGGGGAAACTGCGCCCTCGCATGAATCATCATTCATCACACTAACAGGCGGGGAAAGTCCGCCCACACGACCTTGTCTGTTTCACCTAAATAACTTTAATAAGGTCGAGTGGGCGCACTTTTCTCACTTTCCTCATGAACTTATCATTTTCACCGGCGTAGATCGGTTCATCGCATTCTTTTGTTCAGGAGGGTGGGTATTTCAAATTTCGACTAATCGCACATTATGAGATCTTGAGAAGATCAAAGTACATCGATTCATCGCACCTGTCTTTTGGCCTGTTGTTTATGTTAGGCTAGGTTATGTTAGGCTAGGTTAGGTTAGGTTAGGTTAGGTTTTTCAATGAAATAAAGATTAGTGTTTATCTATAAGCATTTGATGTGAACGTATAAATTGAAGTTACCAAACTAAATATTGACGACATTTATTCGATTTTTTGAATCTAGGCCAGACTCTTCAAACACTTTTTTAGGTTCTTGGGCGTACTTGTTTGGTAAGTGTGTAAAGCCGTGTGTGGGGTGCACTTTTCCCACCTAATGGTTTGATGATTGAAAGGAGGGCACAAATTTTCCCTTTTTTCTGGGAAGGCGTAGTTTTCCCGGGCGCAAATTTACCCTAACCCACACAAAACACACTACATAGAATGGTCATGTACACACTTATACTTTCAGGAAACATTAACATTATATTAATAAAAACTAGTTTTAGCCTAGTTTATAAACTCTTACTGAACCACCATTATAGCAATCTTTATTCTAATATGCCTAGATGCTTCAACTATAGTGTTTTAGTGTCATGAATAACCATTTAAACCACCCCTAAATTTAGACTTTGAGAAAAAATAATGTTTCCTAAACATTGCTCCGTTTAAATTTGAAGTTGCGATCTTAATTTCTTTCTAAAATTTTAAATCAGAACTCATTTTTTTCTTTTCCAGTCGTTCATATAAATATTAATCAAAATAATATAGTACGAATGAAGAAAGAAGAAGGAAAATGTATATTTAAAAATGTACCAGTGTTTGATTGAAGGAGAAGTGATAAACCAAATAGGAAAAATCTCCTTCAATACTCCCAGGCTGGATTTGAGCCCTGACCTAGCTACCAGCAAACCGTACTTGAAGTTTCGAATAAATTTATAAATGACACCTAGAAACAGAAATCGAACCCGGGGGTTTTGGCTAAGCGATCCAATACCCTCTACTCAGGGATCGCCCCGAGCTCAGGGTCATTCTTCACTCATATTTTAAGGCAGATTCTGTTATGGACGTGTGAATATCATCTGCTACTAAGAGCTATCATTGATGTCACAGACACTGGAGTCTTGGTTGTGGATTTACTCTGCCAATAGTACAAATACATTCCAAGCGAATCAAGATGGAAGAAAGCAACGATATTCAATTAAGTATATTGTATAGGAAAGGTGAATTATTGAAGATGAAGGATTATAATTATGGAAATCAGCCGTAAAAGTATCATAAATACATTCCCCTCCCACCTCCTTACAATACGCCACTGTTAAAAATAACAATAATGATATAACAATAAAAAACTCTTGATGTGATTGAGATCGAATTGATTGTCGTTAAACCTCTATTTGGTTCCAATAATTACTTATAATAAAATAAAGTGTTTGTCTGTGTGTGTTTGTTTGTGTGCGATGCCCAGCCAAATCTACGGCACGCAGAGATCTGACATTTTTAACATAGGTGGACGGAAGAGGTTCCGAATGTACCTCAAAGCCATATTTTTAAAATGTTTAAAATTACCTTTTTAATTAGGCAATTTTTAACAAATTTTCGAAGAAAATATTTTAAATCTAGTTTAGAATTACGTTTCAGAGATAACGTTTCAAAATTGAATCGGGCACCATTGGGAAGGGGGGGGGGCTTATATAATTCTTATACCTCAGTGGGTCACGGGCAGTGCCATGCGGGTTTGCTAGTTACTTAAAATAATTAAAAAAAGTGAAAAATGACATCCTCCAAGCGTCGCCCTTAATTCATAATTGTATAGCATCTTTATTTCATCACACAACCGCCCCCGTGGTGTAGTGGTCACTGAACCTAGCTACGAGCCTAGGGGTCCTGGGTTTGATTTTCGGCTCGTGCCTTTGGGTATTTATCCCGAAAGGGTTTGGGTTGATTAGACTTAAGTTGATTTTAAGTGTTAGCACTGGTTCCACACCCTCATACTCAATATCATCCTCATACCCACTACCCATATCATCTTATTGGGGCATGGAAAGAGCCTCCACGGAAAGGATGTACGATCAGTACATTCGGACTTCCCCTGGGCAGCGGTACATTAGTACTGGCCAATCTTTCCAATACTGGGCTACGAGTGCTGTAGCCTAGACACGCTATTATTATTATTAGACGTCATCACACTAGAAAAGCGTGATATTTATACCGCGTACCCACCTGGCTGGGTAAAACTAAGTTATTTTATGGATCACATTTCTGACTAGAACGTTTAACAAACGGATTATTCCTGTATTAATCTAAGGGCAAAATATCGGGTAATACTCCACCTCTTCATAAAGCAGTGGATGGTAAAAATCATATTAATAAATAAAATGTCTGAAAACCCCATCAGTGCACAACCGGGATTCTGAACCCGACCTCCCAGTCAATGTGATACAGTTATAATGTGAGTCTCAAGTTTTAGACCATGCGGTCACTGATGCGGAATATTTTTAAATGATAAATTATCGAAACACTATGTTGGCAGGTTTTACACTTCATGAATTTTAGATCGTTCAAGGGGTTAGGTCTAACTCTAAAAAGAGTTATTTTTTATTTGTTGAAAAATTTGTTCCCTTTTACTCTTTTTTATTCTTTGATTTTTATAACAGGTGATCGCGTTATTTGTGTATATGGCCCTGCCAGGTTATCGGAATATTTTTCATAAACATGGCATTCTCCATACCGTCCATACCAAATTTCAGCTTTCTATGACTCAATTTGTACGTTAGATTCGTCATATTGGCTCAGCCATTTAGGATTTTTTCAAGTTTATTATTTTTCTAAGAGAGCTGGCATGCTTCATATCGTCCATACATAAATTTAACCAATCTGGGACTCAATTTGTATTTTGTATCCACCATCTTGGATTAGTCATCTCTGTTTTTTCATGTTTTGAATTAAAAAAAAGTTAAAATATTATGTTCCATACAACATTCCACCTCTCAAGGGTTCAATGTATACGTTGCGTCTACCATCTTGGATCCGCCATCTTTTATTTTTCAAGTTTCGTATTTTTCTAAAAAAAAAATGGCTAAAAAGACATTCAGACACCGCATGGATTTTATATACAGAGGCTGTATTGTATATTTGTGAATCTGCATTGCGTCTTACAACCCCTCCAGGCTGTCTGACTATTCACGTTAGGTCACAGACAAGATATACACCAGACCAATAGCCTCCAGGATAAAATGGCTGCCCTCCATGGGATAGCTTGAGCCCTTAAACACGGGGATCGCTAGTTTCCATCAATGAACGTTTTAAATATGGCTTCACTATATAGATGACACAAATATCCTTCTCCACTCAATAAGCTGGCTTCCAGAGAGCTAGGTTAAGGTAACGACCCAAACCACTTTACACGTAACATTAGCTTACAAAGAGCTCACTCAAACTGCCCATTAAGATGACAATGGCCCCTTTATGATCAACTTGTTAAAAGTGAGTCGTATAATAACTGCAGATTTGTAAGAGCTTTTTCCACTAAGTATCGACACTAGCGAACCCCAGTGTTGATGGCCTCAACCTGGCTTAAGGAGAACAGCGAAACTGTAGGGATGAGGATATGGTGTATATCTTGAGCTTGAAATACATTTAGGAAAAAAAAACCCCGCATCATATCACTTGCGTGGGATTCAATCCCGGGCCTTTCGCTTGGTGGTAAACACGTTCAGATGAGGTTTGAGCCTTAGGGCCAGTTTCATTGTCAGATTTAGTACGCCTCAAGTGCGGCGCTATACTAAATACAAGACGTCACCTACCTGAAATGGAATGGGCCAGTTTCATATGCTAAACTGGCCCATTCCATTTTGGTCTAGGTAGGTGTCGTCGTGTATTTAGTATCGACTCGCACTTTAGGCCTGTTAAATTATATAAGTTTAACTATGAAACTGGCCCATAGTATACAAACCCACTGATGACGATTATGTTTACTAATAATAATTCCCTGATCTGTACATTTTGCATGATTCCCTAGGTTACCACTACCTATTATCAATATGACCACGTGAATCAAAACTACAAATTCTTAACAACACTTTGTTTTAAGGATTTATTTTTGAAAACGTGAAAACTAACTAAATCACTTCTCCATCAATCATTCTATGCTTAATTTTGTGTTTGTAGTTACATTTTTTTTAAAAAAATTTGGCACCGCGTCTTAATACTTGTTCGGACTATACGCTTAATTTAGCTAATGGATTAGGAATTGGGAAGGTTAAATTGAGAGGAAATAAGCCCACACTTGCTAGGAGGGAGAGTGAAAAAACATTTAGGAAAAGCCACCCCCAGTTCACCCGACCGAGATTCGAACCTCGATCTCCCCGTCATCGGCAGTCCGGATCAACACGAGACCAGCGCGTTAGCTAACTACGCCATCGAGGGGGGTAATTACATTATTGAATTTACTAAACACAACTTTCAATTTTTTTTCTCATCCCTCGCTATTCAAACAAAATTTCAAACTTAGTTATTTCTTGATAACATTCCAACGTCAATGATTAATCTCCAGTAACTGCTATTTAACATTATTGTTTCAAAATAATGTTTTGTTTTTCTATTTCAACTGGTTCAAACTTAACTTCCTCATGTTTTATGTTTCACGGCCTGTGGTTCTATGTTTTACCACTGTTTACAACCTACCTGGTGGTATAGTGATAGAAGGCATCACTCTATCGATAGACTAGACACCCACTTCGGTGGCCGCATGGTCTAAGGCACTACTCTAGGAGTAGGCTGGCCTGCCGATGATAAGGAGATCGTGGTTTGACCCCAATCGGGTCTACTAAATGGTTTCCCAATCATAATCTCCACGAAAATGTAGGTACCTTTCTTCCAAATTCAACAATACTCATTTCTAAAACCACTAGGCTAATTAGAACATAATCGTATAAATCAAATGGGTAGTAAGACGAGATGTTGGAAAAAAACAAATTTCTAACCTATCACCTGTTTATTACTTTTGATGAATACATAGTTATAGTTTTTTTTAAACATCTTTTAGTTTTTTCTGAAAATTTTACTAACTAAGTTATGATATGTATTTTCTTAAATTAATTTTAGAGCCCTTTACTGATTTTTGGGCAATAATTTGCATCTGACAATTGAATAGAATTCTGAGGACCGGAGAGACCGGGGCTATAATCCCTGTTAGATGTATTGTAGGTGTGTTTTCCTAAATAATTTTTACCATTTATTGTCACACACATGCGGGTATACTTAATATAAAACTAAACCTTTCTTATCTATAATACAATAGCTAGTTAATGTGCAACTAACCCAAATGATGCATAGCTAAGAAATCACATTAAATACCTTATTTTGGGGCAGCCTGTATAGTGTGATAAATTAATCTTGTCTCTATCGACGTATGTGTGTGGAGAAGTGATAAATGTAAGAGAATGAAAAATGTGAAAATAAAGTCTTCTCACAATAAAGTGACGAAATTTTTCACCAGTTAACAAAAAAAAATAAAAAGTCATTATTTTTAAAAGTATTCAGCATAAAATGTTTCAGGTGGTAGCCTACCCACTGAAAGATCTCGTTTTGAAATTATTATTTTAAATTTAATTAGATTCGGCGGCTTTGATATTATTGAACCTAAGGCATTTAGAGGGCTATATAAACTAGAAATGGGTAGAATACACTTTTTTATTAAATAATTATCATCATCAACTGTTTCCAGCCTGTGTCCGGGGTCGGTTTAGTAAAATGCCTCCATCTTCCTCTATCCTTCCACCATTCTCCTTTCTTTAATTGCTTCCATTCTTCTCCTAGCGATTGCACACTCTCTGTCCTCTGATCCTTCCCTCTTATTCTTGGCCTCCCTTGAGGTCTTCTTCATACATATTTCATACCCACAATTTTCTTGGGTATTATATCTTTTTACATCCACATTACATGCATATACAATCTCAATATTGCTTCCTCTACTATCTCATTTATATTCAAAATCCTCATTACATGCCCATACCATCTCAGTCTTGCTTCCTCTACTATCTCATTT
>CABFWO010008792.1:0-15592 GCA_902155825.1 Timema genevievae | reverse complement strand
CCCCTCTCTTTCTATTTCCCCCTCTCTTTCTATTTCTCCCTCTCTATATCCCCCTCTATACATCAAATTTCCCCCTATCTCTTCCCCTCTCTCCGAATCCCACCACGGAGGAAACAATGCAACCATTGCAATAATCTCCCCGGAGTAGCCTGTGGTCTGCGGGCAGTTCCAGTGGTTTCCAGTCCAAGCACTGTCTGCGCTTGTTAACTATACAGAGGTGTTCAGAGACAGCCCTCGCTATCGTTCCATTAGTATTAGCCTATCGCTAAAAGAGAAATATACTAACCTACTTTGGTGGCTGCATGGTCTAAGGCTCAATAGACTATACTGTCGATGAGAGGGATATTGAGGTTCGAATCTCAGATGGGTGTGCTGAGGGTGGTTTTCCCAAAGGGTTTTCCCTTCTACCTCCAAGAAAATGCGGGTACACTTCCTATAAAAATAGCCTTCCTAATCCCTAAAACTAGCGTAATTAGTATACAAGCGTACAGCCCGAGCGATTAGTAAGACTCGTTGCTAAAAAATATAAACACATTAAATTGGTTCACGTATTCCCCAAGAAACAGGCTCAAAAATTAATTTTAGTCTTTGTTAAATAATAAATATACATTTTATTATTCACCCCTGCTGGTGGGTGGTGTTAGTATATTATTGTTTGGTATGTTGGATGTAGGAGTTCGAGGTTCGAGTTCCATTTGTTTAGTGAGGTGGTTTTTTATAAATGATTTACCAACACTTCATTCATGTAAATGTTGATACATTTTCACTCAATTTTATCTTCTGAATCCTCTATAGTATATACTTGGTCTTGTGTTATACTTTTTAAACACACATAATATAGTGGAGCGTTATTTACAAATTAAGTTAACCTAAAAAGTAAGTCTGGTAATGTACACCCAACTATAAATATTCACTAACTAAATAGCAGAAAGAAACCTTCTAAAATATTTAATATCCTCTTAAGCACCACCTGGAATAAAACCACAGACAGGGGAGACAGGGGGACACACAAACAGACACACAGACAAGGGGACAGACACACAAGCACACAGACAGGGGGGGAGACAGACACACAGACAGGAGGACAGACACACAGAATCGTAGAATTTACTTTTTTTTCATGGGGTTTCATAAAACCTAAATATTCATCATGATCTCGAAGTAGAAACAAATTTTCGCTATTACAATACTTTCTCTTGATATGAGAAAGTAAAACGGAAATGTCACAGTAATAATTTTAATAATATCTTAGTTTTATGAATGATCACCCACGGAAACCATATCTTATACATTATAAAGCGCCTCGATAGGATCAATACTACATGCTCTACATTTCTGTAAAGCTGACATGTATTTAATAAACATTTCAGGCGTTATACCATTCATACACTAAGACACGTTATAACCGAGCGCCGTGGGATAGGTTTCAATACTATAAGCGTTACAGAACTGTCAAGCGGGTTGTATCTAACCCTACATTCGTGAATATAATATATTTTGTATCAGGCATGAGCTTTGAAACATTATGTAGAAACAAATAAACAAGTAAGATTTGGAATTCAAGAGTTTAATTTATTTTTTCATCTATAAAGAAAGTATTGTAATAGGGAATATTTTTGACCTAGAGATTATGATGAAGCTTTAAGTTTTATGTGTCTCCAAACTAATGGATTTTACCGTTCTTTTCGTCCCCATGTATTTCTTTCTATATTTATTTCTATATATCCCTGGCCACGGGTTTGAAACCGTTTGATGTATTTTGATCAAATTTGATATTTATATGTTATAGCCTGGATGGGTTGTAAGAGGTGGAGCATGGAGAGAAATATAAAAAAAAACTGGTGTTGAATAACTAATTAGAATAATTCCAGCTTCGGAACCTTTGCTGGCCGGGTTATATCAAACGTATGATTGTTTCTACGTAACCCTCATGATAAAACTAGTTTTATATCCCTGGTTTAACGCGTCGCTCTTGAAATAGACTATACTAACCCTGCTGAGGAGTTAGGGGTTCAATTCTTGTTAAGATATACTGAGGGTGTTTTTTACCAAATGCTTTTCAACTCTCCCTCCACGTTAATTATAGTACATTTCCTCCAACTTCAACCTTCCTCATGCTTAATGCAATAGCGTAATTAGTACATACGCGTATTAATGAGTATTAAGATGCATTTCTTGGAAAAAAATAAAGCTCTAGACAATGCTACAAAAGGTGGGAGTAGAACAATTTTAATAAATAATATATTATTTCTACAAGATCATAATACGTAAGAACCATTTCTTTCTGTGCAAAGAAGGGTAGGCTGGTCTAATGAATGTTGCAAGTCGGGGGCTTAAAGTCGTGACAGGGGTCATAAGAACTTATGGTGGAAGATATATAGCAAAGCTAGTAACCCCTTTGGGAGGTGAACTATAAATGAGGGGCTCGGTGCAATAACGATATTAATAACATCCGTGGCCGCATCAGTGACCACGCGGAAAGTGATGTCCCTATCATCTAATCTAGTTCGTCGATTAACTATATTTCACAATCTCACCCCTTTTTACACATGCTCACTCCCATTTCACACACTTACTCTATTTCACACACTCACTCTATTTCACACGCTTGCTTTATTTCACACACTCACTCTATTTCACACGATCACTCTATTTCCCACACTCACTTTATTTCCCACACTCACTCTATTTCACACACTTACTCTATTTCACACGCTCACTCTATTTCACAAGCCCACTATTTCACACGCCCACTATTTCAAATTCATAATTCACACACTAACCTACACACTAACCTCACACACACACACACACACACCAAAACAAACACGGTACACGCTCCCTCTCTCTCACACGCTCATATATTCACACACCCTAGTCGCACAACAGAAAGGACGAATGCATCCCTTCTCCTTACCCCTCATGACAAATATACATCGTGTGAAGAAAGATATCTGCTTCATCCTCTTGCCTCCCAGGAGACGAGTTGATATATAGAGCAGGGCGAGTTATTCTCTTTCATGTGGGACAATCTGCCATCGGGGACAGGATCAGGTTAGCAGGGTCGACAGGAGAAAAATCGTGTCGCAGTAATTAGCAAGCTTGACCTTGGGAGAGATCGGCTAGTGCAGCAGATTACACAGCTTGGGGACTCATATATTTATATATATGCCTGTATACAGCACCACGTCTTACTGCCTGTTCAGGCTATATGCACATGTACTAAAAGCTAATAAGCTAGGGATAAGGAAGGTTGAATTTAGTGGAAGTGTATCTGCATTTGCGTGGAGGGAAAATGTAAAACCATTTAGGGAAAAAAACCTCAGTATATCCGACCGGGATTTGAACCCCAATCTCTGTGTCATCAGCAGTCTAGTCTATTGCAATAGTGACGTCTTAGACCATGTGGCCACCGAAAAAGGTTATAGTTTATAAACCCAGGGATGATATGACTTACAAACTAATTTGGATTGTATATAATCTTAATACTACGCATTCATCCTTAGAGTATTTATATTTGGTTTTTTTACCATTGTCAGATTTTTTCAAATTCACTAAAAAGACAGGTGTGAGGTTATAATAAAGAGGAAATGTACCCGCATGTGCATAGAAGGAGGATGGGAAACTAGGGGAAAATTCCTCTCTGAGCCCTGTCTTAATTCACACAGGTCCCCTCACCCCATCCCCATAAAACCAGACAAGGTTAGACTAGTGCCTTCATCCCCGTGGATACAGATGAGAGAAATATTTACTGATTGAGCTTATCGTCTCACACAAAAGGGTGTTTTTACCGCACTTTCGTAATTAATGGTCTAAGGTGTCAGTCACTCTCGAAATAGACTTGACTTCCGATGACGGGAAGATTGGGGTTCAAATCCTGGTTGGGTTTACTGAGGTGTGGGTTTTCCTGAATGGTTTTACACTCTCCCTCCACGCAAATGTGGGTACAATTCATATAAATTCAACCTTACTAATCCTTAACAGACAAGCATAACTAGTACATATGCTAATAACAGGAACAGAAAGAAAGACGCAGGAGCAAAAATTAAATATTTCATAATTCAGTATGAAAGTTTGCATTGAGAATATGGCACCAACTATCATAATTTGACATTTTTAAGCTTAAAATATTATAATATTATGATAATTTTTTTCATTAAAATAATTAATAATAATCATTTGAATAATATATATTCAAATGTAAGTACGTTTAATATTGCATTAATTTCCAAAACGTAAATTCGTTTCAATAAAATAGTTCATTGGTTTTGTAATTTTAAATCGAAACATCACAAACATTCCTTTTAAAAAGAGGTGTTCAGGTAAATAAAACAAAAGAGAAGTTTATAGATTATAAAATAATATCTAGGTTCAAAGAAAAGGTTTATATACATACACAAAATTAGAGGAATCAAATATTCCTGAGTCCACATAGGATAATGAAGTATTACGGGGTTAAGAGGAGGGGGTGTATGATAATATTGAGGAAGATGAAAAGGAGCTGTAACAACTTTCCTCCCTCCGAATTCTAACTTTGTCGAACAGACGAGATATGGGTTGTATAACTTGGCCGTTTGACTCTGAGGGAGACGAGACCACAGATATTGGGGAAGAATATGTGTATAGCCTGATCGTCATAAGAACCGATCGCAAAAACATTCCCATATAGTGAGTTATAGCTTGGAAAAAAAAAAATTCAAAAATAGGTTTTCAGTAAACTATCCTTAGATAACTTTTCCTCAGATAAAAAATTATTTTGTTACTCCTAATAAATACTCTTCATAATATTTATTTTATCATTTACATATTATATGCTAAACAAAATTGTTAGAAACCAGTTATTTGTAAATAAGAATTCAATTGTTTATATTTGATTAAAATAAAAATTTACTCCTATTTATCATGAAAAATAATTCCAAGATACTCATTTATAACATTATTTTATAATCAATTTTTTTTAATTTGAATTTAAAAAATCTATAATAAATAAAAAATAGTTTATTTTAGAAAAAAAGACATGATTATTTATCATGTACAATAATCTAAAAATACCAATCCAAACAAAAATGGTTAAACATTTTTTTTTAAATCCTGTTTTTCAAAATAATCCGTTATTATTAAATTGCAACTCGACACCTTAGCTCAGTCGGTAGCGTCTCTGCCTACTGAGCCAATCGTCCCGGGCTCAATTCCCGGCATGGGTGAAAAATGTATCATTGGTGAAATGAATTTACCCTTTCACAGTGATAAGTTAACGGCCGGGGAATGGATGTTGTGCCTGTCTTAGTTTTATGTTAGATTATAAGGAATATGAAGCTAAGACAGGCCTAGTAAGCTGGTAGTGGTAAATACATGACTTGAATAAAAAAAAATTATCCAGATCACAGACTGAAAACAGTAATGGATGTAAAAAAAACAATTTTTAAGAAAACAAATTTATAAAAATTATTTTAAATTTGAAATAATTAAAACAGATTAAACCAAATCATTAGAGCCCATTTTAAAATATTCAAATTAAAAAGTAATCAGTAGTTTTACCTTAATTTGAGAGCAAGAATCAAAATGTTAAAAATAACCAGAGGTTAGTTCCTATAACATTTAAATATCAAATTTGAACAAATTCCCTCAAAGCGTTTCAAATATATGTCTAAGGACAGACAGAATTGTAAAATCTCTTTTTTGGAGGGTTTGGGAGCACATAAAAGTTATAAATTAACCGTAATATCCATTATAGTACTTTCTCTTTATATGAGAAAGTAAAAAGGGTCCACGTAGAAAAAACCAGAGAGATGATGCTATTTTCAATTTTTTTGTGTGTGTGTATTTATTTGGAACAAATGGTACGTCTGGTACATAAAAAAAAGCTGCACTTTTTGATTGGAATATGCCACTTTCTATGGTCATAAATGAGGTCAAAAGAGACCTTTTCATATAGAGAGCCACATTAAAATCCGTGCAGGACACCAAAATGGCGACTATTTATGGCCGCCATTTTGGAGTCCTAGAATTGGTTGTATCTCAGCTCCTAATTGTTAAAATTTAATTTTTCTTTTTTTGTTCAAAAGCGCTTACTAAGTAAATTTTTTATCATATTTACTTTTACCTAAACCTTAAGGTTTCCTCATAATTAAAAAAATACCTTGACTTTAGTGTTCGTCTTGTAATTTTATTTGTTTTGGTTTTTTGTTTGTGCTTTCTCTTACATTTTTTCCATTCTAATATAAAATTATACTCATATAAATCATTTAACCTTCTTTTTTTTCAGATTAGACTTAAGTAAATTATTCTCAAAATGACTTCAAAGCGCCTACGACGGCCAAATGATGAATTTGAATCTTCACTTGAGCTTCATGTTATAGAATGTACCAAATGTTGCATTTGTCAAAAATCTAGTGATGAAGACTTGATTTGTCCAGCCTTACACTGCAAAACCACTTGTTGGTGCTGGCTACAGGACGCTTTCGGAAATTTTAACAGAATTTCAGAATCTTGGTGCATTGCCCCATGGTTTGGATGTATAAAAGTTAAATGAGGGTGAAAGTATAGAAGTAACATTAAAAAATAAAGCAAAGTGGCATAAAAAGTGTGCACTTAACTTCAACAGAACAAAACTAGCCAGGGCAAAGAAACGCAAACGTTCATCCTCTTTGCCAAATAATTCTCATGAGAACAGTCCACAGACTTTATTAGAACCAGATGGAAAAAAAACCCAAGGAATATGCGTTGTTCCACATCATTTATTAAAATGAAAGATTAAATATGTTTTATATGCAATCAAAAGGGCACTACTCGGAAACCTATATATAAGATTGCTTCTCTACAAGACGATAAACTTAAGAGATGTGCCGATATTACCAATAAAACAAACCTTAAAGAATTCCTAGAGGGTGGCGATTTGGTTGCTAAGGAAGCAAAGTACCATTCTAAGTGCTATACAAACCTGACTAATTGTCTGAGAACATCAATCGAGGAAAAGGAAAAAGAGGTAAACTCTATCTGCGAGAGTATGGCATTTGCTTCCGTTGAACGCTTCATAAGAGAGAAAAACCAGGCCTCTGAATCTGATGGTACTGAGATTGTATTCAAAATGTCTCACTTAAAGACTATATATGCAAACAGCCTTGCAAATATTCTGGGAATGAAAAGTAAAGACCTTACAAACACACATACCACCCGTTTACGTGAGAGAATTCTCAATCACTTCCCACAATTCAAAGCTCAGATTTCAGGCTGAGATTACTTCCTTTATCGTGATGGTGCTAATATTTTTAAATATGTTCATTCTGAAAACCTTGGTGATGATGCTTTTGCGTGTGAAAGATTTATTAAACAAATTAGAAAGATCATAACCCAGCAAAAAGTTACGTTTGATGGTCATCTGAACGATGATCAACAAGCTGCAAGCGTTTCTCCGTCACTTCTTTCTTTAGTGTGTTCTTTACTTCATGGCTATGCTTCAGCAGAGAACGTGACTAAAGCAACTCAGCCTGCTTTGACTATCAGCCAATTAATAGTTTTCAACCACAAGTTCCATTATACATGAGCCTGTCTATATTTGTAAGAACACGAAATAATACAATAATTGAAAGCATGCATAAAAGAGGCCTTTCAATATCACCAAACTGAATTATAGAGATAACAGTCAGTCTGGCTCCTTGGAGATTAATAGAGCTCAAGAAGTAGGTGTCCTATGCCCCTCAAATTTGCTTCATGGTCTCTTTGTGATTGGTGCCTACAATAAAATTGATCATAACTACAGCAGTACAACTTCAGATACTTGTCTTATCTTTTGTTCGGTCGATCAGGGATGGTAACTATGAACTGTTCACCCAAATAATGAAGAAATTAGCACCTTGGTTTTTCCTGATGGATCATCTCCACTATGCTCGTTGGTTGCTAATCCACATAAAAGACTTACAAGAACTAAAAGACACAGCACCCAGTGTACATGAGTACTTTATCAATGGCCAGTTTGTTATCCACAAAACAAAAAATCCCTTTTCTGCACTCGTTGTGGATCAGGCTCATGAACAAAACAATGTTGTCATAAAAGTAAATAGTGGTACTGTCGGTATGTTGCAAGATCCAGCCATGTTAAAAAGATGGATTCTGGCTGGGCCACAATTAGTTAGCATTCTAGATGAGTTTGAGTCAACGAGCAAAACAAACAGCACTGGCAGGATTGTTCATAATGAACAGTATACTGCTTACCGGAACAAGTTTCAAGACCAAAAACATGCATTAAAAGGAAGCTTTCTTGAATTTGGAAATCCTTTTGAGCTAAACTCCGATCTTTTGGTTTGGGACACTAAGGCTATAATGGATAAAGAGCAAGTTAAAGCTCTATTGGGTGCTGAAGAAAAAAAAACTGTACAACAACTATGTGAAAGAACGTTTGAGTAAGGAAGCAAAAGTGAGAGTATTTGCTCCATTGCAGAAAAATGGGACCAAGTTCTTTGGATTTGCAAAAAAAAAATCTTCCCTAATGATTTCTAACTTGAGAAATGATGTTGAGCTTTTCTCTATGGCTTTCATTGTAAGTCAAAACAGAGACTTAGATGTGAACAAGTTTTTTGAACATGAAAACACCAGCGCTCCACCTTCTCTTTCCTCAAATAGTGTTCTGCGATCATGTCAGAAATCTCAGCTACTTAAAATTCTGAAAGAATCCATTGATCCGGTACAATTTGAAGGATTCTGCGACACAATAATTTACGATGGAGCTGCACCAGTACATGCTCTTCCGCCCAAAAAGTCACGGACATTTGAAGAATACTGTGGTACAGAGTTCAAAAACAGGATTTTGTATGATGCTGAGAGGTTTCATGCAAAAAGAATACACATTTCTCGGGATACTTATTCAAAAACTTGCCTGAAGAAATTTTTGAGAGAGAAGAGAGGCTTTGGTCTTCGTCGCCAAGTAGCACAAGGAAATATGTTGCCACAAAATTGTAATAACTTCCTCTGCTGCGATCAGAATAAAACCGAACTTTTCAAGTTAATTGGAGAGCATGCACTTTTGAAGTTTGATTGGGTTCACATCATTACTGAGATTGATGACATCGTTCGTTCATCTCAATTGGGAAAAATCTTGATTCATAGAGTCAAATACAGACAACAGGAAGAACATTACAACAGGAACATTATTTTCACAGTAGATACTGATGTAGTTCTGGCAATCTCTTTTTTTTTCCCCATTCTCAAAGTTGCTGGTCTTCAGAAGATGTGGATTCTCTTTAGAGCTGGGATGTCTTTGAGGTACATGTGCATTAATGCCATGTTTAAAAGTATAGGTAAGATAAAGCTGTTGTCTTGAGAGGATTCCATGCATTTACAGGATCAGATGTAACTTCATCATTAACCATGAAAGGTAAACAGACTGCCTGGAAAGTCTGAAAATCATTTTCTGAAGCTATGGAAACCTTCCAAGCTATATCACTACCAAAAGAGTATATTTCTTAAGAGACTTTTCAAGTTCTGGAGAAGTTTACTGGGTTTTTTTTAATACAAAGATGGAGAAGACTTCTCAGTCAATCATGTTAAAAAGCTTCTATTTACTTCAAAAAGTCTCAGTCTATCAAGTTTGCCCCAACTAAAGAGGCATTAAGGCAGTATTGTCTCCGTTCAGCATATCAGGCAGGACAAGTCTGGGGTCGTGCCTGCTCAATGATGAACAACATTCCAGGGCAAGAAGGATGGAGATGGACCAGAGCTGCAGGGGAGTGGGTGTGGTCTGGTCTTCTCTGCCCTCTATTTTGGCAGCTTGTAGAGAATTGGTTAAGTGCAGTTGCTCTGAATGCCGTACACGAGGCTCCTGTTCAAAGCCTAAGGTTCCATGCACGCTACTTTGCACGAACTGCACTGGAGGTCTAAAATGCGGCAATAAATACAGTAAAAGACGTGTGCATAGTTGAGAGTTTCTAAATTTCCACAATTCCATCAATTTCAAGATCATTATATTTATTTTTGCATCCAACGTCTTCTGTTTGTAGACTCTTTTTCAAATACCAGGCGTCAAAAATACTTTTAGATAAAATATTATCTTTACTTGTTAACTTTTTAAGAGTTTATAAGAAAATAATTACTTATTTCCAGGTATGATTCGGAAGAGGAGGAAGATGATAGCTTGATTTAGAGACATTTAAGCTGTTAAGAAGAAGTTAATTTGCAGGAGCATTCCTATTATTCAAACATTTTTGTAAACACTTAGGCTACTATCTTATTGTAATAGTAAAATAAACAAAATATTAAAAACCAAAGTCTAGTTTCATTTGACCAGTAATTTCTCAAGAAGTAGTTTACTAAAACAGATTTTCTTGGTATCAATGGAAATATAAAATAATGATCTTTCTTTTTTATATCAACTATAAAGAGATATTGTGGACAATAAAAAAGATAGTTAGCAATTAAATTTGTGAGGAAAGTGAAATTTTCATACATTCTTAAATTGTGGAGAAACCTTAAGGCTTAGGGATAAATATATGATAACAAATTGGTATCTTCTTAGCAAGAGCTTTCAAACAAAAAAAACTTAAATCGGAATATTAGAAGCTGAGATACAATCGAATTAAGAACACTCAAATGGTGGGCTTAAGTGGCCGCCATTTTGGTGTCCTGCGTGGATTTTCAAGTGGCTCCCTATCTGAAAAGGTCTCTTTTCACATCACACATGACTACATAAAGTGACATATTCCAATCAAAAAGTGCAGATTTTTGGCTTTATTTGCTATGTATCAGACGTACTAAAAGCAAAGTGGATTGACTATATGCAGAAGAGGTTGGAATTTAGATATCTATGAGTTTTAAAAAAAACATGAACGGTTGCATTTAAAGAAAATAAGTAAAATTGCGTTTACTAACAACTTATGGTATATTTTTTTTCATTTATTGTTTTAAAAAACTCAACTAATATATTTAAATGTAATTTAAAGTTGAATCAAATCTCACTATATAGAGAAGTTGGCCCAAGTGGTCTTGGAGTAAAGGTCTCTCTTAGGACCCAATGTATGTGGGTTTAAACCCAACCGGAATCGAAAGATTTTTCTTGAACGATAAAAATCCGTAGCACGACTTCCTTCCGAGGTGATGTAAAGCTGTCTCTTGTTAATTGTGGTTTGTACAAGAACCCTGGAAGGTATGTGAAAATACCTTTCCCAGCAAAATTGGTAGGACCTTTCGCTCTCGCTCATAGAAATTCTCGTGTGCTAATATACTCATTCGGTTCAGAAAGTGCACGTTTGATAAGTCAATAAAGAGTGTAGAGAAACCCTGTTTTTACTAAATAGATTTATTTTAAACTCACGATGAAAATATTGCGGTTATAAAAATACAAACAAAGTAATATGGTCAATGTCGATTACAAATATTTATTTAACTTACAAAACAAATTGAAAAACTATTAGCAAAATAATAGGTTAGTTAAAAAAAATTTCTGGTTGCTCAGGGATATTTATATATAATTTTACTATTAAAATAGTGATTGATTGCAAATTTGTCAAGTGAGGTCAAGAGATATTTAAAAAATCATCTTTGAAAATCACTCAATTTCCCAAATATATTTTGTTTGTAAAAATATGCAGAAGGATCAATTTTTAAAATAAATAACGGATTTATAGTGGAAAAAAGCTTAAGTTTAATCCAATAATTTATCGAACTCAGACATAATCAAGTAATATTCAACAAGCAGATTTTGTAATTATTTGAACCATGAAAGTTTTCTATCAGCTTCCCATTTTTAGCTTCTTCCTCTAGTTGCTCACCTATAATTTACCTCCTTCTTCAAGAGAGCAAGCTGTGATCCCATAACAAAGGGTAGCAATCCCAAGGGATGGTTAATCTGCTTGCTTTGAAGTTGCCGATAGTGAATTTTGAAAATAATCTAAATTGAAAAATGTTTCAACCCTTTTTTTTATCCTTACATAGATGGGTAATATAAATGTATCGCAAACCTTTTGTGCTGTCAATCTGTCAAATTTTGTATCATTATTTTTCGCACCGCTCTTACCATTTGGGCTATCCTCACATTTACATTCATGGTGACGTAGAAAGGAGTGATATAGAATGTAGAGGACGTTTGCACACATTTGTGTGGAGGTTGAGTGCGAAATTATTTAAGGGGGAGTAAAACACTCTTAGTATATTCTACAGACAATATTAGGTTTGAACACCTTATATATTACTTTTCTTTTGCCAACCCTAATGTCTCAGCGTTGATGAGTTAACACGAAAACTACTATGTTCAAACACTCCCTACAATGTTCGAACAATCCCGGCTATGTCCGAACAAACATTCCCAGCTATGCCCGAACACTCCCGACTTTGTTCGAACATTCCTAGATATGTTCGAACAATCTCGGCTATGTCCGAACACTCCCGACTATGTTTGAACAATCCTGGCTATGTCCAAACTCTCCCGACTATGTTCGAACAATCCCGACTATGTTTGAACATTCCTAGATATGTCCAAACTCTCCCGACTATTGTTCGAACAATCCCGGCTATGTCCGAACAAACATTCCCAGCTATGCCCGAACACTCCCGACTTTGTTCGAACATTCCTAGATATGTCCGAACACTCCCGGCTATGTTCGAACACTCCCGACTATGTCCGAATACTCCCGACTATGTTAAAACAATCCCGGCTATGTCCGAACATTCCCGACTATGTCCGAACACTCCCAACTATGTCCGAACACTCCCGACTATGTTTGAATAATCCCGGCTATGTCCGAACACTCCCGACTATGTTTGAACAATATGTCCGAACATTCCCTACTATGTCCGAACACTCCCGGCTATGTCCGAACACTTCCGACTATGTTCGAACACTCCCGAAATAGTACTCTCTCCTTTGTTTACTAGAGTAGTAATTTAAAGGTTAAAGATACATTTGTATAGGAACGTGATTTTTTCTTCACGTATAGAGCAAAAATAGTCTATAAAATAACTTAAATAAATCTTTATTTTATTATCTAACTATGTATGATATAAATCTGTATTTGCCATTATTTTTCTCTTAAAATAATTTCATATTTTTCATGAGCTGGCGGGTCACGAGTGGCCCTTGGTCCGCGGGTTGAATACCCCTGATCTAAGGTGTCATTCTTGCAATAGACTATGGATGAATGAGAAATCGGGGTTTAAATCCCGTTTGGGTGTACTGAGGGTGGTTTTTTCCCTCAGTTGTTTCCCACCCTCCCTCCACACAAATGAGAGTACACTTCCTCTAATTTCAACCTTCATCATGTCTTACACATTAGCGTAACTATTACAAAGCACGTAGATCTATATAAACGCCCTGGTGTTGACCGACGTAATGAGAAGAACCCCAGCTTCGGAGCTTCACCTGGCCGAGTTATTTCACACGCGTGAAGCAGTATAGTTCATTCATCTAAAAGTCTCATCCAATGTAGAGCGCACGTCGAATGTTGATGAACGAGGATGGAAGAGTATGAAAAGGTNTCGGAGCTTCACCTGGCCGAGTTATTTCACACGCGTGAAGCAGTATAGTTCATTCATCTAAAAGTCTCATCCAATGTAGAGCGCACGTCGAATGTTGATGAACGAGGATGGAAGAGTATGAAAAGGTCGAAGAGGGTGGGAAGGAGGGTGTAGGGGGTGAAAAAGGGGGAGGGAGAGTCTTGTTTCCAGAGCCATTACAGTAAGTGGCGTTTGGTTTCTTCCACCCTTGCGAAAGGGGGAGGGTTGTAGCAGGCTCGCCGGCCGTATCTATTAGTCTCGACGTCTTGAAACATTAAACTCACAGTCAGTCACGGGTTTGATTCATGGCTTAGCCGCTTCGGTGGTCAAATGATGTGGGGCAGCGTTTTTCAAACTGTGTTCCGTGACACATTGGTGTGCCGCGGGAGTTTGAGGGAAGATCTAAAAGAAGAGAGTGAGAATAAATATATTTTTAAAATCATGCCTAGAATTTTTTTATATAAAACAATAATTATTATATTCTTTAAATTGAAAAATGACAACTGGACATGGGAGTTGAACCCGGGGCCTTTGCCTTAGTCCACCAATGCTCTAACTACTGAGCTACCCAGGAATCATCCCATGCCTAGGGTTATTCTTCACTCATATTTTAAGGCAGAGTCTGTGATGGACATGTGGAAACCGTGAGCTACATATGAGTGATCATGAGCTATCAGATAACACAACCACCTTCGACTCGTGAGGTCTTTATGCTGCCGGTAGTACAACAACAATATTGTGCGAATACACATATTATGATGAATTAAATAGTCAATCTATTATATCTGTTAGTTACTGTCATAGCCACATATAAATATCCGATTTTTTAAATTGGGTTTGATTCCCGTGTCCAGGTGTCAATTTTAAATCTAAACGATCTGATATTTAGATGTGGCTATAACCGTACTTAACAAATATAATAGCTTGGCTATTTAATCCATTATTATTATTATTATTATTATTATTATTATATTATTGTTGTTGTTGTTGTTGTTGTTGACTGGTAATAAGACAGCCACCGACCTACAAACATTGAACAAAGTTTTGTTTTTTTTAAATCTCTATTCGTTACTCATTTTTCTCCTGAAGTATCTTCCCTGGTCATTAAATCTTATTTGACTAAAGAACTCAATCTTGACCACCTTGTCTGTTAAAAATTGAAAACTAAATTTAATTTATATTCCTCCTACCATATTTCTGTCAAAGAAAATTATTTTCCCATGATAAACAATGGTGATATTTGGCCGTCTGGCTGTCTCATTGCACCTTACTATGGGAAGTTGCTGTCAGAGCAGATAATCTTTGAGGAGTCCCACTGTGTGTCTGCCCCTGTGAAAGCTGCTGTTGCATCTGACCTTGGCTCTCAAGAGGATTCAATTCGAGCCCCACTCGTGATCATCGATGGAGGTCTGGAGAATACCTTCCAACCCAGCCCCCAGTGAATAATAGTGATATGCTATTATACTATCAAAATGTTCATTGTCTACGAACCAAAGCAAGGGAGTTTTTTACAAATGTTTGTTCTAATGAATTCTCTATTATTTGTTTGGTTGAAACTTGGCTCTCTAGTTGAGTTTGTTAATGAAAATTACTTTCCCCCTAACTATAATGTTTATAGATCCGATAGGTTATATGATGAAGCTACTGTCTCAAGGGATGGTGGTGTTCTCATTTTTGTCATTGATTTTCTTTCTGGTGTGGTCAGGAGAACTGACCTAGAGAATAATATGGAATGTGTATGGATTGGGATCCCAACATTTGATCGCCAAAAACTGTTAATTGGGAACATATATCTTGCTCCCCAAATAACAGTCGAAGCATTTAATAATTACTTTACATTTCTTGAAGGTGCTTTGGCCAACTACCCCTATCGAATAATACTAATATATTAACTGCTCCTAAATTGATTGGAAATATCATCATGCTCAAAGCATTTCGCATGTCTACGTTAAATTAAAAGCTACTCAACTTCTTGCTTCGATTAACATAATAGGATTAGAACAAATTAATTAAGCTGATGATGACACTAACCTCCTTGACCTTGTTTTTGCTAATTTTCACCACCCCTTAGTAACTCAAAGCTCTCATTCACTAGTGAATATTGATTTAGTGC
>CABFWO010008791.1:0-15607 GCA_902155825.1 Timema genevievae | reverse complement strand
ATATATATACGTATAGCTTGAAAGTTATTGGTTTTATAAAAATATGTTTCAAATAAAAGATTTATATTATTAATATAGACCTACATATTTACCAAGAAGTAATCCATATCTCAATGAGTTACGGAGATGTGACAGAAAATAAGAATATACACATCAGACCGGAACCCTTAAAGTCATTTTGCCGAAATATTGAAAGTAGCTATTTTGTTTGTAATATTTATAAATGAAATTTAATCAAAATCGCTAGAGCCAATTTTGAGAAAACATAATTTTGCCCTTTTTGCCCTTCAGTAAACTACCCTTAACTTTAGGGTTAGATATCCAATTTCTAAAACCCTCGGGGTAACGCTATGAAAAACCTAGATACCAAGTTTTAGCCTGATCGGTAGAATATTTTAGTCTCTAGTCCGAGGTACAGATAGACAGACGGACAGACAGACAGAGAGACGGAAATTTAAAAACAACATTTTGGATTCGGGGGGTCATGAAACGTCGAGATTCATCCAAATCTCGATTTCAATTTTTTTGACTATCAAAGTACTTACTCTACCTGTAAGATGGTGAGAAAGTAAAAATATGATAGTACTGTAATTAAAGTTATTTCTTTTTGCAATGAGAATATAACAATAAAAGTTACAAAATGATTGCAAAGTTTTTATGTTGTCTTTCATATTTTATTATCTAACGATTTAATCATAAGGAAACTTCCGTTAGTTTATAGAAAGAGGAAAGTATGACTCTTATAATAAAAACATTATTATAACTATAGTATTTTAAAAATGAAATGTGTTTTTAAATAGTCCAATCAAAATACAGATATTCATTTAGCATCTAAATCTAGCATATTTTGTTACACCATAAGTTTCTATTAAATTTCTTCAACTTATAGAGGAAAAGTTATTATTCAAACACTTGTTTAAACATCCGTCTAAGACAAAATATACTATAATGCTTAAATAAATACCAATGAAGAAAATGTAAAATTATATTTGCTAATGGTCTAAACTTTGAATCTTTGGTCCCGGAATAAGTTTATCACTGAAGTGAGTGAACTGCCAGTAACAAAGTCCTTTCTCATTTTATTTATTATACCTGTTTCCCAAAGTCGTTGAAGTATTGTACTAAATATTGACATGAAGGGTGAGTTTCGGTCACCCATGTCCGTGGCTGCATACATTGAAGCATAGCAGTCATCCACCACGTGAAGCAGAGGATAATCATCCTTATAGTACTTCAACAGGCTTACGAGTGGGATTTTGTATGAGATTCTTTTCATATTTCTGTGGTAGGCAACCCAATTAAGGGCAACATCTTCATCCTCTATTATAATCAACTTAAATTGTTCAAATATACCCCCCATTTGATCCAAATTTTTCCCTTATATCTGCGAATTCATTAACAGACGAGAATAAATATATTGCTAAATCAGATTAGACTATTTCTCCAAACTTTTAAAATCAGGTAAGTGTTTCGTAGTGCTTAGGTAACTTGTTAAACAACCCCGAAAAGAAGTAGTGATTACTATATTGAGCACCAGAAAAATAATATCAGACTTTGTGGGAACAATGAAGGCTTACATTCCGTTAATCCAAGAATCACAATCCTAAAAGTTTCCAAGGTTTTGTATTAAAAAAATTCTTGTCAAGTTTCAAATATATCTATGTAAGAAAACGATTTCCAAATACCTGCTACACAAACGACAGTAAAAAAATATAATACCAATACATATCTTTTGTAAAAATTAGGAATATGTTCATATATCTTGTTATTTCTGGAGCCTTTGGTGTAATTAATGCTATACAAACAGCTTAATCTGGGTAAGACATTTTTTTGGAATGTGTTTTTATAGAATTGGTTCCAAATTTATAAGATTATGATTTATATGTGTTCAATTTAAAGTCAATATTTTCATATAGTTTACTAAATTAAGATGCATTTAATTTATATAATAATATATCAAATATATCCCTATCAAGCCCTTTGACATGCTCCTGTCCTTCACTATCCCAACTCTTCTTTAAATATACTGACATTGATCTCGTGGTGGCAATTATTTTATATCCATGAGTATCAAAAAGTTTATTTGGAAATATTTTACTTGAGACGTTCAACTTTTTATTAGAAATATTAATAATATTCCCAGTAGGCACAAATGGATTGAAAATTATTGTGCGTGTTACCGGGTTAATTATCATAGATTTATTCATGTTATTAAAATCAAATGAATCTACATACTAGAATATAACTACCAAGTTGAGTATATTAAAGTTCTCCCAGCAGTCTCGCAAAATGTCCGCCATCTTGTCAGTTTCCTCTGTCACAGTTGTGGTGACGACCAGAAGGAAGAAAGCTCGTGGGTTCCAGAATTGAGAGTCCGTCCAGTTTCTATTAATAAAACATTCCACCCTTGTTTCGTTGACGAGAGAAATGAACCCAACACTATTCTCCATGTTGTCGTGTCGCCTCAAAGCATGAAATTCGTTGCATTAATAGCACAGGAACAGGATTGTCGCTTTGAACATGGCTGAACATTTCTGAGGTTATTTCAGCCGTAAAAACTCCACCAGTACTAATCACAAGTAAATAAAAACATCTCTTAAAATAACTGTCTATAATTACCTTGGTATTTGATTTTAGTTCCAAGAAAGTTAAGTCTATTTAAAGATTTCTTATCACAAAGATATTTACAAAACCAAATGAATACACTGAAATTAAGGTTTATTTATATTTCACATATTATAAATATTTAATCATCTAGTTCTCAAACACAAATATATCATTAGTTATTTAATAAATATATTTTTAAATGATTTTAATATTTTAATGATAGATATTGCACTAAAAAATTAAATTAACTTGATTTTTGTGGAAAAGCTATTAAAAATATAAATATGGAATATGAATAAATTTAAATAATGTTATACCAAGTTAGAATTATCTTTAAATCAACGCTAACATATGTATTTTGTAATCATAAGATAAACAAATGTGTGACAACAATTAGGTCAGAAGGACCATATGCCCATTCTAAGTCAATATTCTAAGTAAATATAATCACCCATTCTTTCATTTTAGGGTACAATTTATAAAACAAATAATTTTTTAAATGTTTTAAAATTATTGATCGAGATAGTGTGTTCAAGTTTTGTTATTATCAGTAGCTTATGCTTCATTGTGGTGGGTTAAATACTTTTAGCCCGGCACAAGTTCAAGGTGCATTGGAAAGGTTTCATGATTTTCTAACTAACAGATGGCAGCACTAACTTTGTTTGAGTTAAAATTGGACTTGACTCTTTATCTCATTTCCCGTTATTTTTTTAAACTATTTTGCATGTATAGATTTATATTATATATTTGGCCATTTTCTTTGTAATGTTCTATAATGTAAATATTTTATAAAGTATATTATCATATAAAGATTTTTTATATTATATAACCATCATATTGTAATCTCTAAAAACACTTCTTTTTAGCCACAATAGGATTTACAGATTAGTTTTCATCAGAAGAACCTATTCAGACAGTAGGTGTTAATACGTGAAGTCATTTTACTGCACCTGTAGCTTTGGTAGCAGTGTAGCTTAACGTGGCATTCTACAGTAGGAAAGACTGCCAATGACGGGGAGATCTAGGTTTGAATCTCGGTTGGGTATACTGAAGATACTTAAAAAAAATTGTTTTCCACACTCCCTCCACGCAAATTCGGGTACACTTCGTATAAATATAACCTTCCTAATCCCTAAAACCACTAGCGTGAATTAGTACACAAGCGTAGAGCTAGGACGGATAATAAAACGTGGTGCTAAAAATTAAATAAAATAACAATAATAATAATAATAATAATAATAATAATAATAGTAATAATAGTAATAATACGTAATATACTGTAATATGTTAGCAATGTTGATAGCAAAAAAAGTTGATTATATTATATAAAAGCCACTTCCAATAGAAATTACCTGAAAAAATAAATACATACTAATAAACCACGATGTACAATTAGTGCATTCGGGCGTTCTCTGGACAACGGTACACTAGTACTGGCTAATCTTTCTACTGCTGGAATACGAATATAGCCTAGACATGCAGTATTATTATAATTATATTTAAATAAATTCTAAAAAACATCAACTGTCCAAATTTGGTACTGGATAAATTCCTTGAAAACACTAACCCTTGTTTATAATATTCTGCCTAAGCTACTGAATTATACTGTTATTAAATATTAATTATTCCTTCACCCAAATTTTTAATATTGGTTTCGCCACTGATTTACACTAAAACCGACCGTTTTAAAAAGAATAGAAACACCATTAGGGCTACGTCTTCAGTGATCAGTAAGAATTTAATACAGCGTTCTGAAGATGGCAAAGTGATTCTAAAGAGTTTTTTATGTGGCGTTACCATCCCCTTCTCATGCCAATGCGGGTGCATTTCCTCTAAACTACCACTCATTCTTCCTGAGCTTTAGATAAAGACGTTAGGAAGTTTTAGAATTGAAAGTAATCTTTTTCTTTTAACATAGAGTCTTACTACCTGTCCTTTTATTGTACTAACGGTGTGATGATAGAGATATTGAGGTCTACTGAACTAAGGGTCTAGGATTCGATTCCCTGCATGGCCGAAAATGTATCATTGATGAAATGTGGGTTTACCCTTTCATAGTGATAAATTAACGGCAGGGAACTGGATGTTGTACCTTTCCTAGTCTTAAGTTATATTATAAGGCATATAAAGATACAACAGGTCTAGCAAGCAAGCCGGTAGTGTAGAATATATGACTGGAATAAAAAACTGACTCAGGCCATAGGCCGGAAATAGTAATGAATGTAAATGTAAAGTAAACGTACCCTCATTTGCATGAAGTAAGTGTGGAGAATAAATTTTGAAAATTCAATCTTATATTAAACCCAGCCTGGATTTGAAACCCGAACTCAACTTCACCCGCAAGCCGGGATAGACAAGTCTGGCGTTTAGTCTACTAGCCCATAGATGCAAATAATATAGTAATAAAAATTACTAGTTCACCACATTTGTTCAGAAAGTGTGTACTATCTATGTCCATACACATTATCTCATCTACAAAAAATAAACACACGGAATTGAAACTAAATTGAAAATACGCGGTTTCACGTGTTATTAACAACGTTATCATTTACGTCAGTTGTGCGTTTATTTTAATTTACCTCAGTTAAACAAACGGTGTCATTTTATTAAAAAAAATAATCTAGTAGATGCGTACTAGAGTAGAAAACAATTTGCAAATAAAATAATTATAAACGTCAAAATTACTCTTCTCTGATTCAACCGCTAACACTGTTGAGATAATATAACGGTATACAATATTATTTAAATATTCAAATTGTGTTTATTTATCAATTAATGTTCTACAGTCTAGACCAAACAAAATATCGATATTTAATATTAATTCATTTAGAAAGATTTTTTTTTGTAATTAAATAATTTTAAATAATAATAAATAAACACACAAAAAATTAAATTAAATATTGTGACCAGTATTTTGTAAGTTGTAAAATATCACTTTTAATTATAGGGGTATTGTAAATTTGCATTAGGATATTTAGCGTTTGTTGTTTTCACTATGGCATGACTTACAAACTAACTTAACTCCCAACAGCAAACCAATAATTGATGCTTAACTCAACCTTAAGGAAAATGGATTTAAGAAAAAGGGCAAACTTGTACATCTAAGTGCATCACTGCTTCTCCTATCTGATAGAAGAAGTGATGAATGATATATATATATATAAGGATGGGAAGGAAGAAACTTAAGAGAGATACACAAGTTTAACAAATCAGTTAATTTTAAATTCAAACAAGTCCCAAGTATTACAAATGGTTGGATGAGATCATGTACAAAACATTTCATTGTTTATTGATGGGGATTATATCTGTTATTTTAGACATTGATGTCCCAGTTGAGAGCGTTAGGTGTGAATCACCTAGATTTAACCTGCAACCATGACAAGTATTGTTGTGTCTTTATTAGAAAAAGTTGTAACTTGTTAAAGTAGAACAAACAAACATTCTACATCGAAGGTTCCTCAGTCCCGGCACAGATTTATCCAATTGCCAAACCCTTCCTTCACCTCTGACAAGACGTGTATTAATCACAGCTTGTGAATGTGAGGAATGCCAGGCCTTCACTGTGGTTTCGGATCCCACGTTAAACTGTAGGTCCTCCATTTCATCTCACAATCACCCTACCATTGCACATTAGCGTGAGTGCGTATATCCCGAACAGGTAGTAAGACGCGATGCTAGTAATAATAATAACAACAACAATAATAATAATAATATTAATAATAATAATAATAATAATAATAATAATAATAATAATAATAATAATAATAATAATAATACAACGAAGGTGTGTCTGCCTCAACACTACGAAGATTTAAATTGTAAGCAATTATTGATTTAAGCTTAAGCGACAATACATAACATCACTCCAGCCTTGCGGCTACTAGACTTTAACCTAATAAGCATATTTATAAAAAAGGTTAACAACACCTGATTCTAAAAATTCCTAGTTTAAAGAGTTACAACGTTGGTAGTTAAAAGAGCTTGCTAGCATGAGCTAATTCCATACTGAGCTACGTGATACAAAGGTTACTACCACTAAATAATTGTTTGATAACTATATTATTAATTATAGTAGTAGATTTATCACTACTATAAATACTAGTAATATACTATTTAATAATCATATACAGGAAAAGATGGACCGGCTTGTGGAGAAAGGGGGAAAATATGGTATGGAGATCAGCAATGAGAAGTCAAAAGGGATGGTGATTTCAAAAAATGAAGAGCTGTTGAAAATCAAAATTGGAAACTGGGATTCGGAAAAAATAGAGAAGTTCAAGTAAATGGGAAGCCTGTTTACAAGGGAAGCCTCTTTCACCAAGGAAATTAGATCGAGGATTATCATATACAAGGAAGCTTTCAACAAAAAGAGGTTATTGTTCACCAACAAGTTGAGTTTGGAACTGAATAGAAACTGATTAAAAGCTACATTTGGAACAGAAATTTGGACTTTTAGGAATATGGAAAATAAATACGCGGATAATTATGAAATGTAGTGCTGGGGAAGTCTTGAGAAGATCAGGTGGACACACAGGGTGATAAATGAAGAAGTCCTAGGAAAGCGGGTGAGAAGAGAACCATTTTGGATGTGATTCGTCGGTGCAAAATAAACTAGATCGGACACAACCTTAGGAGGAACTGTTTTCTGCACAACGTCATAGGAGGTAAGGTTGAGAGAAAGAAGGGCTTAAGGAGGATGATTAAAATATTAGAAGCTTTGAAGGAAAGAAGAAAATTCTGGGAACTGAAAGATGAGGCAGAGGAAATGGTGCGTTGACGGTCAATGTTCACTGACAAAACCAGTGGACCTAACGTAAGACAGAATAACTGATAATAATAATAATAATAATAATAATAATAATAATAATAATAATATAATGAATACTGGAAGTAGATTTTCGGTACTGTTGCTATACATACTAGGAGCATATTGTTATATAATTATAATATAAATACAAGTAATTTATTCCTCGATAATTCTATTCTAAAATTAATAGTTGATTGTTCAATAATACTAATATAAGTCAAGTCAGATGACCTGCAACTGTCAATGTTGATTTATATTATCAATACTTCTAGAGTCACAATAGAGTCATGTTTCCAATTTAGACAATATAGTAGTATTTTATAAAATGCCCTTCAAATAAAAATTGGAGTGCACGTGTGTTTATGTGTTTGAGTGTGTGTATATATATATATGTGTGTGTGTGTGTGTGTGTGCACATCACGTCAATCTATCTGTCCAGGATGTACGCACTAAGTTATGATAAAATCTAGAGGTAAACATTTGCGTGGAGATAAGTTGATAAATAATTGACTAAAAAACACTCAGTACGCCCAGTTTGGAACCCAACCCAGTAGCTTTTTCTTCTATCCTCCCTCGATGCTGAGGCGAATAAACGTCCTCTAAATTACTGGTACCCCTTTCATACTTAATCCTTTAAATTAAGCCGTTAATTAAGGGGGTGACCCACATTAGTGATAGAATGATCTATGGTGGTGGTTCTCAAAGTGGGGTCCCCAAGACTCGTCCAAGGGGTCCACTTGATCGTCCAGGGGGTCCAAGTGATTGTCCAGGAGGTCCGTGACATAACTTTATATATTTTTTAGATATTATAAAATTTCATATAAAAGTGTAAATTGCAGGTCTCTTCTTAACACAATGGAGATTTCTTTCCATATTCAAACCCGGCGAGAAAGTGAGGCGGCCTAAAAGTGGGGGGCTGGCCACGCCCCTTGTGCCCCCATCTTTGAGAAGATTATTTGGAAATTCATTTTTTATATAAATTTTCTCGTCAATCAGCACAAAGAACTTTAAGAAAAATCGCTGAACATTTTATGCCTTTTCGAACAACTTATTTGTGCGAGCAAGACTTTTTTGTCATTTGTGGTATAAAAAAATGTTAAATGAAATCGTCTTTAGTGAGGAATGAGACAAGGAAATATTCACTAAAATTGCAACAGATTTCAATGTTATGGTGAAAATAACATAAGCAGTTCTAGCCCTCACATAAATTATCGGTGATTATAAATTAATGTAAAAGTATTGTACATATTATATTTTCTTTTCATTTTTATTTTAATTCTTTTATACATTTATCTAAAAAATATTATGTCCATAAATGTATAAATATAATACCTACGATTATTTTCAGTTATGTACTAATAATATTAATATTAAAAATATATTATGATTAAGTTACTCCTATAATATTTATGATTAACATTTATGATTAACATTTTTTTAAATCATTTATCCAACATCAAAGTGTCCGCGAATGATCTGTTCTCTGGCTGGAGTATCAGCATGACCAAGAAGTTTGAAAACCACTGATCTATGGGATTAAATCCCTGTCCGGTGTATTAGAGGTAGTATTATTTGATTGCTTTCACACTATCTTTCTAATCAAATGTGGTTACAATTCCTCTAAATTCAATATTATTCATCCCTAATACATCAGTGTAATCATTCCATGTGCGTATAATTTTAAAAAAAAAGGATAAAAGAGGCCATAGAATTACAAGAAAAGGCATCACTGTTACCTTGCGATAAACCAACCTCCCATTGCCCTAAAATGTTTCAACCGAGTATAGTAACCTAACACAGGACACACCCGGCCGACCCACGCGAGTTTGTCCACCCCTTAATCTGTCGACTTCGTCTATATATTTCGCCAAGCTCCTTCCGGCATTATAACGAACGTAATCCACTTAATGGATGGTCGGCGAGGCTTGACCCAACTCATTAGCTCGTCTGACCAAATTAACAAACCTTTCCGTTTCCAATTGGGTTGTTCATTTTATCTTCACGATGGCTTTGGTTTTACATAAATTCTAGCAAAGAACAACCCCGAAAATGTGGTTGTATTGACAAAGGCGACAGCCTCATACTGTATTTTTATTTTATTTTTTAGTACTGCGTCTTACTACCCTTTTGGGTTATACGCTTATGTACTAATTACACTAATGGTTTTAGAGATTAGTAAGTCTATATTTATAAGAAGTGTACCTTCGTTTGCGTGGAGGAGAGTGGAAAACCATTTTGGAAAAACCTTATCAGTACACCCGACCGAGATTCAAACCTCGATCTCCCCATCATCGTCAGTCTAGCCTATTGCAAGAGTAGCGAGTTAGACCAGGCGGAAATCGAAGTGGGTTTCTTGTTCTTGTTTTAAGATGAGGTAAGGGATTCACTCCAGGCTGGGTGAAATTAAGTGCCTTTTACCCATTCATAATTAAATCATACCTTCTTTAGACCTACCTACCTACATACCTAGATTATTAATCTGACACCTTAGTTTAGCCGTTAGCGTATCTGCTTGCTGAGCTAAGAATCACAGGTTCAATTCCTAGCATTGCCGAAAAATGTACCACAAGTAAAATGTAAATAACCTCTTACAGAGTTATATTTTTCAATTAGTTGAGGTATATAAATTATACTTGCTTAATTTACTGATTGTATCAATACACGACTTATTCACTAACTTAAATCTAGCGCAGTCACCCGGCCATTAATTCATCAATATAAAAGTGGAAACCCACATTTTACCAGTGATGAATTATTTGGTCATGCCAGGAAGCGAACCCGGGGGCCCTTATCTCAGTGGACAGACACGCTATTGACTGAGTTAAGGTGTCGGACTACACAGTGATGAGTTAACTACCGATGGAATGGGTGTTGTGTCAGTTCTAGAGCTGAGTTAACTATATAATTCATTTACTGATACAACCAGTAGGATCAGAAAGCTTGCGTTAAATAACTCAAATAAAAATAAGTAGTATTTACTTTCTCCCAACTACTCGGAGAAAAGTATTATGATCATCCAAAAAAATCGAAAGTGACATTTTGATAAAAGTTGATATTTCATGACACCCTAAAAAAGGAAAAAAGGCTTTCCACGATGCCGTCCGTCTATCTATCTGTATGTTTGTATCTTGGCTAGGAACGTAAACTATTTAATTAATTGGGCTAAAACTGGATATATTTAGTTTTTCATAAGGTTTCCCTGAGAAGTTTTTAGTATTAGATATCCAACTATAACCTTAAGGGTGGTTTATTGAAGGGCAAAAAGAGAAAACATTGAGTTTCTCCAAATATGCAAAAGACTATTTTGATTAAATTTTGTATCCGGGTATTGTTTAACATTAGGCCTACAAATAGAATGAGAGTCCTCATTTTCCCATTAAAGTGAATTACAAAAGCAGAAATACCCAATTTTATTCATATCTCCACAAATATTTGAGATACGAGCCATCCCATCATTTTAAAGTTTTTGTATTATTAAAATTAAACATTTTTATTAGAGATATATTTTTATAAAACTAGTAGTTTTTGAGCTCTAAGCAACTATATCTATTTTTTACGGGTCTTTTTGATAATAATTATTGAACTTGATAGTTATTCTCTTTGGTAGAAAGAGATGTTCCTCTTTTCTCAATGTTTATAAATGTTTATATTACTCGTATTTAATTTATGCTTTGTGGTGGAGAGTTTTACCACAATGTAGACCTATATGATTTCGTTTAGAAATATGAATTTTTAGAAAAGTATTTATTTTAAGATAAAAGATAATCTGTGCTTTAAATCGTACCATTTATTTATATAAATAAATAAAATATAATAATATACGAACATTTTTATATAACACTTTTTAATATTAATTGCATATATATATATATATATATATATACTAGATTTGTGTTATTATTATGTCATGATTTATGTTCCCAATTAATTGTGTGTCCATAATTAAAAAAGTTACATCATTAATTAAAAATAACAACTTTAAAAGAACAGTCGTGAATAAGCAATAAAAATGTCTAGTAGTCGTCAAATAATCTTAATAGGAAAAAAAGATCTTTCATAACGCTACTCTAGAGAAAACATCGGGTTCAATCAAATGAAACTGTTTCCAAGCAGTACGACAAACATAACAAAAACAACAGCAAACCATTTCTCGTTGACAATTCTTCCCTTTACTTTCTCTCTCTAGGAAAAAACTTCCCACATTACGAGGTAATTAGTTTGTGAGTGATATCAGGGGATCAAATGTAGACAGGAGGTTCTCCAAAAGTCTACATCACAATATCAGATGATTGATGACAATTACGTGGGAAAAATTGCAACTAATGTACATTTCTCAGATTACTATTTTATTATTATTATTTTTATTTAATTGTTGTCATTAAAAATCAAAATCAGAGTTATTATTATTTGTAAAAAAAAGAGCCACGCTATCACTTTTCCGTGGGTTTTTTTAGAGCTAGAGAGAATAGGTGAAGAGCGGAGTGGGGGGATGTTCGAACTACCATAGTTCATGATAAAATACCCTAAAAGTATATGGAAACAATTTTATGTTTAGTATTTAATTAATCGTGAAGAATATTGATATTTTGCACGTCTGAACTATATCAAAGATTAGCCAGTACTAACGTACCAATGCGCAGGGGACGTCCGATTGTACTAATCGTACATCCTTTCCACGGAGGCTCTTTACACGTTATGATGAGATGTTATGAGATAAGATGAGATGAGATGAGGGTGAAAGTGAGTATGAGGGTGATGGTGATGGTGAGTATTAGGTTGATAGTGAGTATGAGGCTGACAGTGAGTATGAAGGTGATAGTGATCATGATGACAGTATGAGGGTGATAGTGATCATGATGATAGTATGATGGTGATAGTGAGTATGAGGATGACAGTATGTTGACGATAGTGAGTATTAGGGCTATAGTGAGTATGAGTGTGTAAAACCACCTAAATCTATCTTAAGTCTGAGTGACCAAACCCTGGTGACCGTTGGGGTAATTCCCCTTTCGGGAAAAATGAACAAAGTGCCAGCCGCAAATCGAACCTGGGACCCCTTGGCTTGTAGCCAGGTGCACCAGCCACTGCACTACCGGGTCGATCAGTCATGAAGTAATTTAAATGTTTTAAAATAGATCAAGGATTTTAGGTTTTAGACATTTTTCAAGACTTCAATTAGCTACATGAAGCTTCATTGGTAGGACACGTGTTCTAAACGTTAGGCTCACTACTTGCTGACGATGGGGAGATCAGGGGGGGTTTACATTCCGTTAGGATGTGATGAGTTTTAAATTAGGCTACATTCCGTCTAAATTATACGCGCCTCATCTCTATCACACTATCTTAATGAATACCTCAGTTTTAGCTTATGTGGTGCTGACTGACAGCTCACAGCTGACTTCTGACGGCTTTGAAAAGCTACCAGACCAAATTATGNCAGCTGACTTCTGACGGCTTTGAAAAGCTACCAGACCAAATTATGTATCCCTACGCCGAACCATATGATCTGCAAAAAACATGTCTTTAGCAGTTGTCACTTCTGACAGTCAACATATAGGTATATACCTAAATGTTGACTGTCAGAAGTCAGCTGTGAACTGTCAGTCAGCACCAAAGAAGCCATGGAGCTACTGTACGTATGTGTGGTGAACCACAGTGATAAATAAAAGCGCACCTAGATTAGAAATTGAGGAGGAACAGAAAAATATATTAAGTATCTTACTACCCGTTTGAGTTGTACGTCTATGTACTAATTACACTAGTAGGTTAAGGATTAGAAAAGCTGAATATATAGCAAGTGTACCCCCATTTGCGGGGAGAGACAGTGGAAAATCATATTTTAAAAACCACCCTTGGTTCACCCAACCGGGATCTAAACCCTGAGCTTGCCATCCATTCCAGTCTATTGAGAATGTGATGCATTAGACCACTTGACCACCGAGATGGGTTATTTTGTGAACATTTTTAGCACCGCGTTTTACTAACCCTCCGGTTTATACGTTTATGAAATAATTACGTTAATGGGATAGGTTTGAGGGAGGTTGAATTTTGTTGAAATATGTACCAGAATTTACGTGGAGAGAGAAAAGTGGAAAACCATTTAGAAAATCCCCCCTGAGTACATCTGACTGGAATTGAACCACAATCTCCCCGTCATATGAAGTATAGTCTATTGTGAGAGTAACGCTTTTAGACCATGTGGCCACCAAAGTAGGTCTCTAGTAATCGTAAGATAAGATTTGTCCTAGAATTATATGACCGTCTCTGTGGTATATTGGTCAGAGCCACTGGTTACGGACTCAGAAGTCCCGGGTTCGATCCTCTGGACTTCCATGATTTATCTGTGTAGCATTGGGCGTAAAATGGAGTCAAGCTTAACCTCAAGAGGACAAATGAGGAGCTACTTGAAAAAAAAAGTTTCAGCTCAAGATGAAAAAATTGAGATTATCGTCCGAATAGCTCATTGTGCTGACCACATGATACCCTCTATCCACAAATGTTGTACACTTTATCCTTCAACATCGGCGTGGCCACCACACGGTCGGTATGGCTTGATTGTGTTATAAAACCACGGAGTTTTTTTTAATGTGATTATAGGCAGCGCTAGTGTATCAATATTGATCATCAAGTTAGTGACCAAAAAACAACAAGAGAACGGAAGCACCACGCCTCGTTTCGTAGAATAGATCTACTTCGGATATAGGAATTTATGTGGTAATACAAACAAATTCACACATCACGCAAGGAAAAATAAATCGTTTAAAAAAAATAAAATGGTGTTGATAGTAAACCAATTATTACTTTCTCACTTCAAGAGAAAGTAATGTGATTGTGAACATTTTCTACCTCGATAATATTATGAATCTTTACGTTTTATATATGTCCGAACCCAAAAAAGGTGTCTTTTAAAATTATGTCTGTTCTTTGTCACAGTAATTAGAAAAAATTTGATAGATATTGTTCAAACTTGATATATAAATAGGGTAATACCTCGGGATATTTTTTTTTGTTTTGACATAGGCACTCTTATTAGGAATGGTTGATATGTGATTTTTTTTATTACCTAATTTTCGAAAATAGCTCCAAATATTTTGTTTAAAATAAATATCAAGGGAGTGTTTTACTTACCAAATAACATTGTGAACTTGGTTCTAGGATAAAAATTCGTAAAAGGGTATTTTGTGTTTGAACTATTTACGAAAATATGAAATAATTTGAACATGGCTATGCAACTTTGTTTAAAATATATATATCTGGGGAATGTTTGAAATGAAAAATTAAACTGTATACTTGTTTTTTTGGGGGAGAGGGGGGGTTAAACTTATTTTTAACGTATGATTATTTTTCTAAAGTAAATTATTTTAGAGAAAGTTTTATTGCTACGAGTTTTGGAAGATTATAAAAATTTCGGAAATGGCCTTAAAGATTTATTTCATATTGGATATCTGGGAATTGTTTTTTCATGATAAATAAGGATGTATATTTATTTTTACAAACATAATTAATCATTTTAGGTTAGTTATGTGAACTATTGCAAAGAATGAAGTAGAATCGAAAGAAGCAAAGATGACAGTATATAACAATGTGTTGACGCTAACATTGTCTTGTGAATATTCAGCGTGTGTTTGTCAGGAGAAACACAAGAGCAAGGTGAATGCGGTTGGAATGAGATATCTAAGAAATGTATGTGACAAAACTCGTATGGACAGAGTCAGTAATGAATGGGTGCTGAAGAATTGAGGTTTGAAAGAGAATCCAATAGGTCAATGTGAAAGAAGTGTCTTACGTTGGTTTGGACGTGTTGAGAGGATGCGTGTAGATCACGTGACGAAGCAAATATATGAAGGCAGAGTGTGTGGATCAAAATGAAGGGGTAGGACATGTGAACGTGGTTAAATGCTAAAGATGAATATGTGAAAAATAGAAACATTGGTAGCTTTAAGAATAAAAGAGTATGTATAGCTCGGTGTATGGATGTTGTTGAAGCGAAGGGAGTGCAAGAATAGGAAAGTGTGGAGAAAGTTAGGGAGGATGGATCAAGTACGAAGTGGTTTTCTGAGCTTTATGCACAGTTTCTTGTCGATCCCCTAAGGGAACGGCGTGATCATGTATGTATGTATGTATGTATGTATGTATGTATGTGTGTATGTATGTATGTGTGTGTGTATGTATGTATGTATGTATGTATGTATG
>CABFWO010008790.1:0-15621 GCA_902155825.1 Timema genevievae | reverse complement strand
GTCTGAATGAGAAGATAATGTAGGCCATGAACTTTGTATCACAGTTGTCTGAATGAGAAGATAATATAGGCCATGAACTTTGTATCCTCTTTGCTTGTCTAGTTGTAAAATACACATTCCTGGTGAGAATGCAACTAGGCTGGAGAGGGTTGCGTTAGGAGGGGGTAGCTATTACTTCTCAACCAGAGATTTCTAAATAAATATTATATTAAGCAGTATTCAAGAGTATAATAATTGTTAAAGTTATGGTATTAGTCTCCATTTATAAAGTACGTGTTTGATTTAGTCGTGTGCATTCATTACGAGATCTTGTTTGAATTTATTTTTTTAATTTAAAGTGTTTTCTTTTAGAATTTTTAGGGCATTCTATGAAGGTAGTTTTTTGGTCAATTTTATGTCATTAAAAGTCCGGGCTCTGATTATAATTCGTAATATAAATATGAAACTAAATAATATACACTACATATTATTCGTTCTGTGCATTTTCAACTCCCTATTTAACAAAGATTTATTTAAAGAAATATATATGACTGTAGCACGTAAAATATTGACTTAATTAAATATTCTATCAGATAAATGTTGTTTATCTTAAGGGTCCTGCAACTTTGCATTGATAAGTTATTTCTTAGCTCAGAGAGTTTGTTTAGATATGATCAAAATTGTAACTTTTAGCTTAGCAACGTACTCCCACAGTCATTTTCACGGAAATATGACGATCATCATTCGGTTTGTGATGTTAAACAGTGCCTAGACCTGAATTTAAATCAAAATTGTTTGAGATGATTTGGAGAAAATGAACTTTTTCCCTTTTCACCCTTAGTTAAAATTACCTTCACTTAGGGGTTAGTTCACTAATTCAAAAAACTCCTCTGGAGAAACCTTATGAAAACTCCTCTGGAGAAACCTTATGAAAACTCCTCTGGAAAAACCTTATGAAAACTCCTCTGGAGAAAACTTATGAAAACTCCTCTGGAGAAACCTTATGAAAACTCCTCTGGAGAAACCTTATGAAAACCCCTCTGGAGAAACCTTATGAAAACTCCTCTGGAGAAACCTTATGAAAACTCATCTGGAGAAACCTTTATGAAAACTCCTCTGGAGAAACCTTATGAAAACTCCTCTGGAGAAACTTTATGAAAACTCCTCTGGAGAAACCTTATGAAAACTCCTCTGGAGAAACCTTATGAAAACTCCTCTGGAGAAACTTTATGAAAACCCCTCTGGAGAAACCTTATGAAAATCCCTCTGGAGAAACCTTATGAAAACCCCTTTGGAGAAACCTTATGAAAACTCCTCTGAAGAAACCTTATGAAAACTCCTCTGGTGAAACCTTTATGAAAACTCCTCTGGAGAAACCTTATGAAAACTCCTCTGGAGAAACTTTATGAAAACTCCTCTGGAGAAACCTTATGAAAACTCTTCTGGAGAAACTTTATGAAAACCCCTCTGGAGAAACCTTATGAAAACCCCTCTGGAGAAACCTTATGAAAACCCCTTTGGAGAAACCTTATGAAAACTCCTCTGGAGAAACTTTATGAAAACTCCTCCGGAGAAACCTTATGAAAACTCCTCTGGAGAAACTTTATGAAAACTCCTCTGGAGAAACCCTATGAAAACTCCTCTGGAGAAACCTTATGAAAACCCCTCTGGAGAAACCTTATGAAAACCCCAGATACAAATTTTTTAGCCTGACCAGTAAAATGTTTTCGGCTCTAGTTCGAATAAAAGACAGACGGACACTATTGCAAATTTCACTTTTTCGGATTCCGGGGGACATTAAACGTCGTCATCCATCAAAATATTAATTTCAATTTTTTTTATCACAATACTTCCTTTCTCCAAAGGGTCATGAGAAAATAAAAACGAGAGAAAACTTTACAACATGAAAATCCAAATAATGGATTAAAAATTAAATGAATATGAATATGATTTTATTAATTTTATAGATTAAAGCCTGGTTTTATTTCCTATTTTAACGAGCGCTCTATTTTTTTACTTTCGACCCTTCGAAGAAAGAAAGTATTGTGAACGTAAAAAAAAATTGAACTCTAGATTTTGATAAGTGTTGACATTTTATGACTCCCTGAAAGAGAAAAAGTCATTTTCGCGATTCTGTCTGTCTGTTTGTCTGTCTGTACCTCGGACTAGACCTGAAACTAATTTACTGATAGAGCTGAAACTTGGTGTCTAAGGTTTTCATTGGGTTCCCTCAAGGATTATTTTGGAATTAGATATCTAAACCTAAAATTAAGGGTAGTCTACTGAAGGTCAAAAAGAGGGGAAAAATCTATTTTCTCCAAATCTGCTTTAACGATTTTGATCAAATTTTTGTGTCCAAGCACTGTTTAACATAACAAACGAAATGGCAATCTTCATTTTCTCATTTAAAAAAAAGGACTTTGAGGGTACCTTACATGAGCGGAAATTTTCAATTTTGATATCCACGCAACTATTTCAGTTACGAAATAACTTAGAGGAGATACGGGTATTATGGAATAGTTGAGCAATAAATAATATAATTGTTCCTCATATATTAAGTGTCACAATCTATCGTTAACTATTTCAACTATTACAGAAAACAATTTCGAACATCTAGTGACGCCCTCACCTCGACATATCAACTGATTGTTTTGTGGGAGACGAATGTTTGTTTTGGTTGTCACAAAAACTTTTGCAGGCTAGTGTTTATCATGCTATATTTCTTTACTCTACTGTTCTTATTAATTTTAATCAAATTATTAGGTTAAGGCTCACTCATGCTTATCTTTGAGTTAAAACATTATTTTATTGTAATTTAATTATAGCCTAGCAAAAAATATTGTTTTCCAAAATGGCGATTCGGACAGTGAGGAATACTACTATTACATAATCCCTGCACAATTTTCAAGAATTTGGCAAATGATTTATTTTGTCAACGTAAGCTTAAAATTTTTTCTAACACCTAAGAAATCTATTAAGAAAACAATGTAACCTGATACAATATTTTAGTCTATTATATTTTAATAAATTCATTATTAATATTAATTTATTAATTAGTTATTTATATCATAATATATTATTTCAATGATTCATTATTATTACTACTTTATTGTTTTAAACATAATATTTGCATGTTTTTTTACACTTTCTTACTAAACATATGTTATTTTTGGTAAATATAATTAATGTTTTATATAAAATGTGTAGTATTCCATATTTCCCTCATTTGTTCCCCATCTCTTTTAAGTGCTCCTATAGGACATTAAAAGTTATTAACTTTGCTTTAAACACTAAAAATAGTTAAAAACATATTAATTATAAGTTTAACATGAAACTCAATGACAAAATGTGAAAATACGTTTTGAAATTAATGAAAAAATAAATGGTATTCCATATCGTAAAGTTGCATTGCCATTAAAACTGAAAATCTTTTATTTGAATTATTTTTATAAAACCAATAATTTCTGAGCTATAAACATAAATATTTATGTTTTGTGTTCAATTGATGTCTTTGAAATATGAAATCGATTGTTTTGTTATTTGGTGGACTGATATGTTCTTATTTTCTCAATGTTCCTGTAAACAAATTATATTATTTTATTTATGTCCTTTGATTGTTTCTATACTAATATATATAATCTCGTCTCACAAATCTTACGAGTTTTTAGTAAATACCTCTATTTTAAGATAAAAGAGAGATAAATTCTTTTTTTTTATCTTAGAGTCTGATTGGCTTAAACGATTTATATAAATTGTTATTTAGTATTTACGTTTTTATATCAAGTAATATTAAAGTATAGTTTTTGAGTGCAATGTATTATTTGAGGTTATCAAAAGTTGACAATAAGCTTGGCCTCAATATTAAGCTCTAATTAAGTTGAGCTCGCAAACAAATCCAGATTCAATAGTGGTATTGGCTGTTGGGCCAATTGGGGAGCCTCTACAGTCTACGAAGTTTTAAAAGTTAATAAGGAAAAAAAATATATATATATATTTTATCATATTTAAACGACCCAGTGGCGTGGCGTGAAGTGTTATCATGGTAAGTAGAGATTGTTTAGATTGTAGGTATCAACCAAAATATATTATTTTTTGAGGTATTTGGAGTTTTAACAAGCTCAGCTTACCCTGGTCAAATGGGGACAGAGTTGAGGAGAACATACAATTACAGTTTTAACCAGCTCTGCCTACCCTGGTCAAATGGGGACAGAGTGGAGGAGATTATACCACAGGTACAGTTTTACTAAGCTCTCATAGTAATTCCCACCCTGTTATGATTGAGGACATAATACAACTCCCCTATCATCCTATGTTTATGTTTATTCTAAGAACTGTTTGTATTAGTACAAAGTATCTCAAAGTATTGTTCATGTAGACTTTCAGGAGGAACGCCACACGCCACTAATTTTTATTAACGATGTTCCTTATTTGGTCAATTTGAAGCCATTTTGCGAAGTGTGCTGCATCTAACCTTAACGTTTTTAAACACTCTAAGCCCCACCACACTTAGAAGACATTGTACGAAATAGAAAGAGAGGGAATAAAATGAACAGTTCACCCTGCTAGGTTTCTTTTTTATTTGCTGATAACACTTCCCTCTTCCTCTGACGGGTATACACATTCACTCTCCGGTTTGTACTTGTACATCATTGACTTTCCTTTAAAAATAATATTTCTCTTGTTCCCTATTCTAGAGATACATTTCCTTCCATGGAATTTTTTTAATCTACCTCCTGGACGGAAAATTTCTACAGTAAATTTTCGTGAATAAACCAAATAGCATGAGCTGTAAAAGGTTTTTAAAAAGTTCTCTCAAAAATTACTTCAAGATAAAAAAAATTGGCCACAATGTAAGAATATTTTTAGAATAATTTATAGTTTTTGTTTCAATGTCCTATATCTAAAACTCACTGGATATAACGTAAATTAATTAACATATGAAATACTATCTCTAATTGCCGTGACGTCACAGGTAAAAATATATTTGTTAAGAATGAGTCTGATAAAAAAATAAATCAAAGACAGATTTCGACGTGATGCTGGGGGCCTTTATACGTTTTTATTTCCTTCTGTCTTGGCTTGGTTTGGCTTAACATTAAAGATGTTTTTAAATTTAGAACGACCATTCATACTTTACATTTTACAATATAAAAGGTTTAGGTTTTTAAAAGAAGTACGTTGGTTAGACTAATGTATTAGTACACTAAAAACCATCATAGTAACATACATTAAATACAACACTCGTAAATTCCAAGCGAAAACTTTTTATAGCCCTTGACGAATCCTGACATCAAAGCAAGGACTCATACACCAAGTTTTAGTATCAACCCTCGCAACATATTTTACCGATAAATTACTTTAAATTACTAACCAAGGACACATAATTATAATATATGTAATAAACAATGAATTAATAATAAAATATAGACTATGTAAAGGTTTTAAATGAAATCAAAAATTATTTGAAAAGCAAACAAGAAAATGTAGCGTGCGTTAATCAAAAAGATCTGCTCCCAAATTTGTTAAATAAAATCATTTCTGCATTTCAATCCATCTACCCCCCCAAATTGTTCAAATAGGCGGTAAAACCAGTCACAATAAAAAATGATGTTTTGTAATTTAATTTAATCCTGTTCTATTCTATACTTAATAAAGTTATTATAATACGACAGCATTGAAACAATCCCAAATTAAATATCAACCTACTAAAAGGATTTTTTTTTAATTTCTTACTAAAATTGAGAAAAAATAAAGTATTTTTTATCATATTCTAAATATCTTTTATGCAAAAGGAAAGGGTAAACGGGAAAATGGTCACCAAATATTTTGACCATTCCTCCTCCCCCCCCCCCGCTTCATTGACCCCCTTTATATCTGCCTCCTTTACGACTTTACCACCCGCCCCCTCAATTATAATATATAACTAATTCAATTAATTAATTAATTTAACAACAGTCAGAAAATTAAAGAGTTTTTAAGGAGAATCAAAAAAAGGGGGGCTAAAGCAAAGTTGGGGGAAATGGGGGAAAATATATCAAATATGGTTATACATTTAATATCTCAAGAAATAATTAATAATACTTTTGCTGTCTTTTTTTTATATTATTTCAAATTGGGGGGAAACTGCTCATTTAAACAAATCCTCTTTAAAAAAATCGCCATTTTGTCGAGTCCTTAATAAAGTTTATTTTATTTAAACATGCATCCCTTAAATGAGTGGATTTGTACTCACGGAGGGGGAGGGCAGTCAAAAAAAAAGACAAGACTCAAAAAAGAGACGTTCTAACGGGAGACTCAACGTTCACGACTCAAACTCTTGCTAACGACTGACTTGGTCTAGATCGTGTGCGTGACGCTGTGGCCTGGATGCGCAGGGAGCCACTCCTCGATCAACCTCGGCAACGTTCGGCCGTCTCCGGTAATTCTCGGCGACACGCGACAGGCCCTCCGCAACAATCAACCGACCTAATCTGCATACAGAGCGGAGATTCGCCGGCCAGCCTCTGTCGCCCTAATTAACATATTCCTGCTTTATTGGTCGTGATTACGGATACCAGCTTGACGTTTTAGTAAAAAATAAATTAAAATAAACCATAATTGGTGTTTTATTTAACTTAACCTTAAAGTGCAGCTGGTATAAAAACCTAATAGGCTAATTAAATGTATCAATTAAGAATTATTCCTGTATTCATTTATTTATATTTTTATGGGTAAGCAATACGCAAGTATTCTAACACCTGTGACAAACTATTCATCTATATATTTTCAGGCGTGGATAGACAACTGGGTGACGTCATTGCCTACCTGTGACGTCATGAAGAATCGAAATAGGATTACCCGTGACAGTGAATTTACGTTTTATTCGGCGAGTTTTAAAGATAGCACATGGAAACAAAGAGCATAAATTATTAAATAATTCTAAAAATAATCTTAGATGGTCACAAAATTTTATGTTTTTATTCTGAAGTAGTTATTTTGTAGATTTTTTTAAAAATCGTATACAACTCAAGACTATTTGATCTATTCATGAAAATGTCATGTAGGAATCTTCATGCCAGGATGAGGATTTAGAAAGTCTATAGAAGCATTTGTCTATCTAAAATAGGAAACAAGGAAAATATATACTTTAAAATGCAAGTCAATCCTGTCTTGGATAAAATAGAAGAGTGTGTATTCTCGTCAGCGGAAGAGCGGAATTGTTATCAGTAGATAAACATGAGGCTTTTCAGGATGAACTGTTCATTTTGTTCCCTCTCTTTTTATTTCATATATTAGCGTCTGAGTGTGATGGTTCTTGGAGTGCTCGGGTGCGTCGAGTTAAGATGCAACCCGCTTCGCAAAATAGCTTCGAATTCACCCGAGTAGGCAATGTCGCTACGTTGAAATATTAAAACAAAATCTAATCCAAACGAGAAACCTGATTACTTTATAGTACATTTTCATGCGAGCCTAGGCTTGAACAAAAAGGTTTGAAAATGTTGTGTAAACGGTGCACTTTGTGACAGGAAGTTTATATTTCAAACCCTGATAAGAATATTTTTATTTCTATAATATCGGTACAGTATCCGGGATGCAATATTTTTATCTATTTTTTTTTCCATTCCCGCTCTGACTTAATCTGAACTGTCCCATAAATCTTTTTATGTGGATTACCCTTGTCCTACATCGATTCTCTCTTTTTTATTTTTCCAATTTTCTTCTTTATCGAATTCGGTCTTGTGTGTTTTTTTATGTCACTTTTGAAGAAAGTGTCGAATTCGTCTTTTTCCGAACAGTTTTCTTGAATTATAGTATTTCTCTTCAGAGGTCGGATTTTGATTCTCAAGGGTGGAAAAGTTACGGAAAAAATTATCCTAAATTTAAGTTCAAAAGAAAAAATAACCTGCATCGAAGATGTTTAATTTTATAATCCGCTTTATCATATATTCTTTTAACGAGTTACGGTTCATTCCATTATAATTCACCTTCCTCATCCTGCTCAGTTAGATTTTACCTCTCAAGTCTCTACCAGTCATAGCAATGGAAATGGAATGGAGACTCAATTTTACCCACCAAGTTCTACTACCCGTCCTGGCTATCAACGTATTTAAAATACTGGGATGAGGTAGATATATTTTTATAAAATGTACACGCATTTGCATACAAGTAGATAGGAAACCATTTGAAGGGAAACGGGAGAAAGTCAAATTCTTAACTCAAATTGAGACAGTACTGCTATCTGTTAGACAATCATGAGACCTTTCTACTGCACTTTAGATTATGATTAAAAGCGGGATACTGTATATTATATTTACATTTATTTTAGTAAAAGTATTTTTTGTTAGGGTCCTTATAGGGTTTGATATATAAAAGTTTTATCCTGGAAAATATATGTAATGTGACATACTCTTTTTTCCCTTGTACCCTTAATTTGTTAAAACCCGCTCTCAGAACACGAGATGAATTTGTCGTCTATTTCGCGCGCTCACCGATATGAATGGTATTTTATTGAGGTTGTGATGTCTATGTTACACACCAAGTGGAGATCGAACTGTGGTCTCCTGCTCAAGAGCAGTGCAAGATGGTAGTATGACTTAAAGTATCATCTTGAAGACGTTTGATTAGTTCTGTTAGTGTTTTCGAAGAACTAAACAAGGCTCTACTGTTTAGATCACGTTGTGCATTTGTTGCTTTGAGAGCCTTGTTAGGACTGAAAGCCAATAACCCGACAAAGTTAATTACCTGTTAAAGCCGATATTTAATCGAGTTATTCTCCAAGTAATGGTTTTGTATCCAATATCAAGAAATACGAGATCTTACAGTTAAGTTTCCAGAAACAAAACCATCAGATAAATTGGTTAGGTTTTATAACGAACGGATAGAATACTCTTGAGGTTTATTTATTGCCACCGCGTCTAGCTACCCTTTCAGGTATATGTACAAACTATTCTAATATATTATGGATGAGGAAGGTTGAATTTTAAAGGACGTGTATACACATTTGCTTGGAGGAAGAGCGTAAAGCCATTTAGTAAAAAATATCACCCTCAGTACACCCGACCGGGATTAGAACTCTGATTTCCCTTGTCCAGTAAATTGCAAAAGTGAAGCGTTGACCGCTTACGTGGGTATCAGTATTATTAAAGTGTGTACAACCTGGGCGGGTAGTAAGATATTGTCAGAGCTTGTAGTCTTAAGCAGCGTTTACATTGGTATAGTGTAGGGGTTAGTTTCTTGTACCACTAATTTGCAAGGTAGCTACTAACCAGGTGTAAACCTCATAGGAAAGTTCCTGTACCAGCAATAAGTACAGGAAAGTGAATAGTTTCCCAAGCTATTTACTTACCCCTGTCCTTCTTCCACCACCTACAGTTCTCACTGTCCCCTGAACTACCCTTTGAACTAGCACAATGTAAACAATTACTTGTTTATATTGTCTTAGCTAGTCGGACAGTGAACGTGTCATTTTATACGAATATATTTTTAGTTAGAGATTTTTTGTTTATGCAGCTTATTTTTGTATTATTCTTGTTTAAAGCTTTGAAATAGTTGCTAGGAAGTTAAGCGTGACTTCTAGCTTAATCCGAACTGGTATTGTATCTCTAAAAGTTGTGTCAAATCACTGTATTACAGGTGAAATCAACCTAAGCAAGGTTTCAAATATTTCAGGTTTCAAACGAAGACACATCCTTTTAGGACGAAATTGTTCCTCCTCAATCATAATATTTATTGATTTCTTCAATCAAACATTCCGAAAGTTGCAAACAAACCTTTTTAAACAATTTCTATACAAAAAACTTTTAAATTGCGGGAAACATAACGACACAACTGGTACTAGCAAGGTAAAAACAGTTTTTGTGTGTAGATACTTACTTGACCTGAGTCTGGGGTCAGGCCAGTTACTGGTACAAGTAACTAAGAGTCTGGGAAAGTAGACTAGTCAGCCCAGCTACTTGTACAAGTAACTAAGAGTCTGGGAAAGTAAACAAGTCAGGCCAGTTACTTGTACAAGTAACTAAGAGTCTGGGAAAGTAGACAAGTCAGGCCAGTTACTTGTACAAGTAACTAAGAGTCTGGGAAAGTAGACAAGTCAGGCCAGCTACTTTGTACAAGTAACTAAGTGTCTGGGAAAGTAGACAAGTCAGGCCAGCTACTTGTACAAGTAACTAAGAGTCTGGGAAAGTAGACAAGTAAGGCCAGTTACTTGTACAAGTAACTGACCCACTTACTAAACCAATGTAAGCGCGGCTTTAGTCAATCTAAAGCCGGGGTGGGCAACCCTGTCACCAATAGCCACAAGTGGCGAATTGGCCATAAATGCGTGGCAAATTAGAGTTTGCCAGCTCTCACAGTAAATTAAACCTTTTCCTGACGTCGTGTGCTGGTTTCAACTTGATATTTTCCGACATATCATTGACCCATTCTGCTTTTTTGAATGAGCCCCCTCCCTTTACCAGAACTTCATTTCATCTCCGTCTTAAAACGAAAATATTGTCAAATTTCGCCACTGTCCTACACTTTCAATCTGAACAATTTGCATCATTTGCGACTGAGGTAGTTTATAGCTGAGTAGTTAGAGTGTAAATGTTTTGAATATTTGTGTACAAATAGGCCTAGCGTGTGTTGTTTTAAACGTTAGATTGAACAACCTCGATTCTCAATTTTTACACGGTGTGGCGAGTTTCACTTCTCATTCACCACAGCCGTGGCTTCATTGAAAAGTATGTTGCCCACCTCTAAACTAGAGCACGCAAGTATGACATAATCCTGATCTCACTTTCAACTCTCCTGACTTCACAGCAGTTCAGTATTCAGGCTGGTTCGTGTTTTATAACAACAGCAGTTGTTTTGCCAAATAGAATAACATAGAGCAGTGTCAAAACTAGTATCTTAGGGGAAACACCCACCCCTCCTTTTCGGGTGTGTAACAGTGAGTTTTGGAGCTTAATAAAGGAGACCTGGTGGTCTAGGGGTAAGGTGTCAGACTTCTGTGTTGAGGGTCCGGTGTTCAATCCTTGGTCCCGGCACAGATTTATCTGATTGCCAAACCCTTCCTTCACCTCTGACAAGACGTGTTTTAATCACAACTTGTTAATGTGTGGAATGCCAGGCCTCAACCGTGGTTCGGGTCCCACGTTAAACTGTAGGTCCTCCACTTCATCTCACAATCACCCTACCATTACACATTAGTGTAAGTGCGTATACCCCTAACGGGCAGTAAGACCAGATGCTAGTAATAATAATAAAAGGAAGAAGGGGTTGGGACACGTATGCCAGCTACTAATGGGGCCTAGTCCAAAGTGCTTCTCTACATACTCAGCTACCAAGTCTAACCAACTTTTGGGGAGAATACACTACAGCTAGAATACCTGTTCGATACAGAGGATGCCCCAACCTATCCTAGAATCTTATAAGTCAGAATTCGTTTGTAACTGCACATCGCTGGATGGTCAGGTGTTTGATACCAGTTAGGGTTATAACACCAAGATACGTCAGGATACGGACTACTGAGTAGGTACAGTACATTGAAATAATAAGTACCTTTTTTTTTTCAGATTCTATCAATTAGTTCTAAATCGTACATCACATTATAATTTCAATAAACCAAACTAAACGAACCCCACGACTATTTGCCCCAAACCTATCCATCCCACAAAGCCCATCCTGACACGTTAGGCACACGGGACTGGACGGTGGCGACAACATTATAGTAAATAATTTTTTTTTTATAAAATGGCATTGAAATTAACTATCCCAATTTTTGAAATAATTAAACATTAACGAGATTATTATTTTTTATGAGACGCGATTGTTTTTCTTTTCTTTAGATCTAGCTCGTCTGTTTACCTATAATAGTATTTTACTTATGTGTAGCACTATTTTCAAGCCATCCACGTAGCAAATTTTTTCTTATTTTATTTTAGCTAAACCTTGTCAAGATAATATTTAAAACAGCCCCTGTTAATTATCGAACATTTGTGAATAGTTTACGCCAATTGGAATCAATAATGAGTGTTCACCAAAACCTTCCCTCAGCTGGTAGCGTATCTGGCTGGCTACTGGGCTAACAGTGCCGGGATCAATTCCTGGATTGGTCGGAAAATATATCATTAGTGTAATTGGGGGCTGGATGCCGTGTCTTTTCTAGAATTAAGTTAGCCTATAATTCGTGTGCTGATATAATAAGACTCGTTTCGGTGGCCGCATGGTCTAAGTCATAGCTCTCGTGATAGAATAAAATACCAATGAAGGGATTATTGGGGTTGGAATCCTTATCGGGTATTTTTCCCTCTTCATGGTTTTCCATCTACATTTCACGCAAATGTAGGTACACTTTCTCTAAATTCAATGCGTAGAGCTCAAACGAGCAGTAAAACGCGGTGCAGCAAAAAAGTAGGTTTAGAAAGTGCACGTTAAATCACCCAAATAAAAAAAAGAATGTTATTTGATGATATATGAAATGTGTTTGAAGGAAACTGATGAGGCCCATAACTTCTGGAGTTAATAGAGAAATGAATGAGTCAATTTGTAATTTTGGTTGTTTGCTTAATAAACCATAATATATTTANGGGGGGGGGGGGGGGGTCCTAAAAATCCTGAGAGCTGTGTTCGTGACCAAGATAGACCTGCATTTTACGATTACATCCATGAGTAAAGCAATTCGTCCCGTGGTAAAGCTGTTAATTTATTGCTCTTTACACTGGTCTATAGTCGTGGCTATAAACCATTACTTTGTGCAACTCGAATCTATTGCTCATCCCTCCGATGCAACTTCTATGGCATGGAGAAAATATAGATCGTATATATGGATACGAGTGATATATGGTTATTGCCATAAGTAACATAGGTCATGGGTACAATCCATTCGGGTTCATAATAGACCCTTACACAGAAATCCTATCAGGTGAAGCTGAATATATCATAAGTTTTGTTTTTCACCGCGTTGTACTACCAACCCCAGATTCACGCATTTTATTTACGCTAATAGGGTATTGATGAGGAAGTTAGAAATTATATTAGATGTGTCCACATTTTCGTGGATAAAGGGAGAAAATAACGTTTAACAAAAAAACAACAGGTAGCACAATTGGGATTCTCAAACACCCCTTCCAAACAACTTGCAAACCAGCCTTGGTGAGACTTACGTCTAGTCGACATGCACACCTGTGCGGGTTATTGTACGCTTTGATTTAGGATCAAAGTTAAAGTGGCTTTACTATATTTTTTATATAATGAATTGAAATTCTTGTTCGTGTTGAGTCATTTAAAATTGTTTATTGTTATTGTATATAAGTACTTATCAACCTCTATGGTGGATATGAAAGGTCAGCGGTGTTGAAAATAATATGATATTGAACAAGGACTGCCTTAAAGTAGCAAGCGAATACATTGTGCATGTATTCATGGCAGGTGAACCAGTGGACAGCGTCATTTTATAGAATCTGAAGAAACTTTCAGAAAAAAAATTATTATTGTTGTGTCTGTTCAGACGTTCAGCTTGAACGCAATATTTAACCCTACGCGGCTTTATTTCAAGCTATGGTTCACACCAAAATAAAGTCGAAAGATTTCAACAGGGATCTTTTTCCTTAATAGCCCTATAGTTTGAGTTCTATTAACGGGGAAAAAAATGTGTGAAAATGTGACATTTCATTTTAAACGCCTTCTTAATCATATTCATGGAGCTATGAGACTAGATTTGATGAAAAAGTGCTCTAGCTTTAGCCTTCCTCTAACCGAGGAGTTCACAAACTCTTTGAGACCGCACCACCCTTGACGTGTCAGATATTACGTTCGACGCCCCTCTATCCAATATTTTTCTTAATTGCCCAAATTCAATTTGGTGTAATTTTTTAAAAGAAAATTGTAGTTGACTTTACTAGCTTGGTATTTTTTTTAAATATAAAACTACAAAATTAGAACAAAACTACAGAACTGAATAAGAAGCAATTAGGGTAGACATGTTTTTTTGGTATGATTTATTGCATTACTTAAAATATTTACGTATTGAGAATTTGCATGTTGCATTTCATTGTATATTATAAGTTTTAGTTTCTCCTTATAGCCCCGACGCCCAGGGTGTCGCGACCCACAGTTTGGGAACCCCTGCTTTAACCAATACAGTAACTTGTTGATCGGCTCACAACAAAACATTTTAAGATTTATGAGAACTTTCCTTCCTACCTTGATACAAGAAGTTTTGTAGTTTTCTTTCCCCTCTTTATTATTAGCATGACAATGGGTGGTTGTAGGTGATGAGTGAGAGGGAGATAAGCTAAGGCAGAATAGAGAAGTAGTCCCATAAAACGACACAGACTATTGTATTTGAAGTCATGTGGCCCGAAAGCGATTGTTAGCTTATCGTTGACCGAGACGTTCGCTTGACAATATTTTATAAATATTGAGATTATACACCAATATTTCAGATCACATGACCAAATGTACAATGGTTTTAGTACTTTGTTTAGCTGTCAAAAAGCTTCCTAAAATCCAAATCAAACAGAAAGTGCAGATGGTCAGGGGTAAAATACGTCCTCAAATAATTCTTTAGTTCCTGTCTTTGTTTATGATAACTATTTAAAATAGAGTTAGAAATCCAAACATAATAGGAATAAATTGGTCTAAGATAGTTATCTTATTAATTTATTTATTTTTGCTCAAGTTGATTTAACATTGAAAAAAGTCAAACTATAGAACATAACGTGAACGTAAATTTAATAGTATAACTACCCGCTTCGGTGGCCACGTTGACTAAGGTGTCACACTCACAATATACTGGCTGACGAGGACAGGGGTTTCAAGGTTCAAAACCAAGTCCAATGTACAGAGGATGTTATTTTTCTCAATGATTTTCCAATCTCCCTCCCCTGAACTTTCATCTTCCTCATCCTTAGCAGATGAGTGTAATTAGTGGACACGTATCTAACGGGTAGTAAGGCGCGGCTACAAAATAAAAATAGTTTAATTTACAAATATTTGTATATTTATAAACTGACAAATAACAGACGGGCAGAAAAGATACCAAACATGGCTTAGGACATTATATCCGCGTTTAAACAAAATAATCCATACATCTATGGTCTATTTTCGTCTGCCCGGACTGTACGGCCACTGCGCAACGAGTTTGCGCAGGACAAACAGAACAATTAGAGCCGCTCGTGTGCAATTAATTGACGCTGACTGGCGCACACACGACACTTACGTTTTGTTAACTTTCCCCAAGTTCAAAGGCATACATATATATATATAGTTTTGTTGCAAATCGCGTCCCATTTTGTAAGTCTCGCATTATTACTCCGACAGTCACAAAAACTTAAGACGAAGTAAAAAGAAAGGATGAGATAATATATTGCAATTAATTCTGTGAAACAATCCAGACGAGAGGGAGATCAGTTGAGAGTTGACGTTATATCTTTTAGGTGAAAGTGAGTTTATAAATTATCTAATGACCCTTCCGTAGTGGTGGTCGTGCGGTTTAAATCCTCACACTCTCAATATACTGGATTGGCAGTGACGGGCAGGTCAAGGTTTGAAACCCGACTAGCTACATTATGGTTGTATTTCCCACCCCTCTATCTTTCCTACCACTGTATATTTCCTACCACTGTATATTTCCTACCACTGTATATTTCCCACCACTGTATATTTCCTACCACTGTATAT